>JABSTQ010006605.1:0-57741 GCA_013358835.2 Ixodes persulcatus
AACTCGCAGCCAGAACAAGTGGCCACGTGATCTGGAGCCGATTATATGCCGCCAATGTTGATCATAGCCACGCGCTGGGGTTGGCGAAGCACAGGACACGTGCAGAGTTCCAGACATTGTTATGACTCGGCTATTGTCGTCGTTGCAGCGATTGGACACGGGCCACTACCCGAATGCTTCTCGAGCTGGTAATTATCACGAGCCCAGATCGAGTGCCCACGCAATGCTCGGGTCCAATCCATGAACAGCATTCAAATATCGTCATATGGGTGTCCCCACTCTACTGCGATCCCCACTTTACGTCATCAAATTTTGCAAAGGAGAGATTGAATGAAAATGATCGCTTTTGTCTCTTTAATTACGCCGCAACCAAGGAGTTTCTTGGCCAGTGGCGTTGCGTGCGTGTAACCTTGAGTACCACTAGTGCCAGTAAGCTCGTGTAGAGTGAAAAACATTCCAATTGAATATCGTTGCACCGCCCCTTTAAAGGGACCATGAAGGCAATTTAATTTTGTTTTCAAAGAAGGTGTTTTCGGAAGCGTTGGGGTCCTGGCATGCCACACAATTTTTTCTAGAACTTTGTGACTCTTATTTCTGTACCTGCAAATAAATCTGCGAAACCGAAACAAACATTCAGATTTCTTCCCTTTTTCGCCTCTGGAAAGAGAAGTGACGTCAAGGAGCACTGTCGGCATCGGTAGGATTTAGTGCACACTCAGTGTGGTTCCCGTGGTTCGCTATAGTGCACGGCGGTCTGTGAAGAAAACCTGGAAGAAATGGGCAACAACGCCGCGCCAGCCGCGCTCGCAAACGAGTTTGAGCTCCCGTTCAGCGACCTCACGCCGACTGAACGGGAGATGCTGGTAAGGACGCAGAACTCTGGATTGGCGCTTTACGAAGGCGCCCCAGACCTACCACCAGCTCCTCGGTCGCCGCCTCAGAGCGACTCCGGCTGACGTGAAGGTGCTGCTTAAAGTCTTCTGGCCGGAAATGCAACGAACAAATCCTGACACCGCTGTCCACAGCTCTACGCAAGACGATGGCGCGCAACCAAATGCTGCGCATTGCTGCATCGGTCGGCTGTTTATGCAAACTAACGTCGCCCGATCGACCACACGTCTTTAGCCGACCTTTCGCGAAACCTACTACTGCACATAAACGCGGCATGATTGGTGAGACACCAGTTCGCAAAGCGAACACGAGACGACGCACGAAACCAGAACCAAAAGTCCGCCGCCCACGGCGCTCGTACCTTTTTCTTTTTTTTTCCATGGTTGCTCGATGCTTGTTACGCGCCCGAGGTAGCAGTGCGGGATGCGTTCAACCAGTGACAAACGGAGGGATCGCTTCAGATTATGCTTTTATACACGGTATGAAACCTATTAATTCCCAACTACAACTTTAAAAGATTATTCAACGTTCAAATGAACTTTTTTCATCACATCTCACCACCGAAATCGAAACCAAGAGCGCGTCTATCGTTTGAACCAATCGCCAGACGAGGAGCCCGTTGTCGTCACGCTTCAACGGCGCACTTTAGTTCACCTTTCTGCCGCCGCCTCAGTGGGGTCTCAGGCATCGTTCCCGGCGCTATTATTACCGCGCCTGTTTGCTCGATTGGTGCGGCACCCAAACTTCTGTTCGGGCTAGAACTTGGTCAACAGTATCTGAGACGTGCCTGACATCCATTTCAATCGTCAAATAAAACTTCGAAACTGCCTTCATGGTCCCTTTAAAGCGCTTACGGAGCACTTTAAGTTGATATCGATTGTACTCTTTCTAAACCACGAGAGCACCACGTGATGAACAATTATTCCTCAAAATCGGTTTGACGCGCAGTTTTTGATTATTTTGTGTGAAATATCACATTAAAATCCTCAATATTATTTGCGTTCGCTTTCGCGGCACTTTATCTTTTTTTCTCAAAGTCTAAGTGTGCACTTAAATGAGTCTTGCTTTAAAACGTAAGACCCGTCTGGCCACACTGGCCCTAAAACTCATCTGCGTTTACGAGTTTCCATTACGAGGTGGGCGACCTTTTTCTGTTTAGCAGCTCAATTTTTGCGCAAAGTTCTCTCTGAAGTAGCTAAATAGTGTCCGGCAGAAACTAACCACGTCGGAGTCTCACGGTTACGCCAGTCACGCGATCGAAAGGGATGGACGACGACGAGGATAAAATGTCCTGGGCGGGAGAGCCGGACGACACGTCTATAGACGCTTTCAGCGCGCGCCAAATTGAGCCGCCATAGCCGACCTTTTCTTGTCTTACCGAGATGCCGATCCACTGAAGCGGGCGTTGACGAGTCTCCACAACGGCCGATGCTGGGGAGAAGGACGCGGTAGAATCTAAAATGGCAATGACCTGACCTACTGTGATAATGATGAAGTGGAGCGAACGGAATAAGAGGGAACAAAAACTGAAGGTCGGTTATGGCGGCGCCCATGCACAGCTGCCTGAAAGCGTCTATAACCTCGAAAAAGAGCTCGCAGTGGTCCATCGCGTTCGGGTTCGTAGCAGACATTGTTTTCCACGTGCCGCCGCTGCTACCTGCTAGCTGGAGTATGCGTTCCTCGTTAATGTATTATTTCATCACATTTGTGTTCGCAATCTTTTAATAATTTTCTACTTGTATATATTCAATTTGTTATAATGCATTAATAAATATATATTTATATATCTGCAATATTTATTTTGAGTTCGTGGGTCCGAGGCTACTCCCTGTAGCTGTTAAGGGAGCTTGGCGAGCTCCGTTTAACACAGGACCTCCCTTAGCGAAAGGGACCTTTATGCGCCGTGTGATTACGATCTCCAGCTCCCTTTACTACAGATACCTGTGCGAAAGGTACCTTTACGCTGCCGTGTGAATTGGGTATAATAGACGCCTTTCTGCTTCCAGTCGTTCTCAGACACGTGGGTTCCGTATCTGGTATGCGGGACACAAAAAAATATTTGAACCTGGAGTATGCGAGAAAATAAAGGTGAGGCAAAACACGAATGTGTGACATTCGCGCATTTTTCGTAAACACCTTCCAGCGGCGTGGAGAGATTAAAGCGATGTTTTACCGCATACCAGAAGTGACGATATTCAAGATGGCTACGTCCTTGTAGAAAATACACATTTGCAAGGAAGGCTCCAATGCGCTGCCATTTTGAGCGATGCAGGCGCCGCGTAACGGTTCCGCAATGCTAGGGTGCGCCAGGGCAACGTTGGCCAGGGGCACACCATTGGGGTGCGCGAAGACAAGATGGCAGCGTCTGCTGTATCGCCAACGGCCAGCGTTGGCGACTCACTGCCTCGGAACGCAGGAGCAGGTGTCCACACAAAATCGTAGCATCAAATGTTGTAGGACGAGGAATGTTTAAGGGTTGGAGCTGACTTTATAACGATCGCAACCTCTATTCCAGCGCGTCGTGGAAGCCAGAGCAGCCTCGATCGCAGCCATCGTTAATGCATTGGCCATGTGGCTTCTGACGCATTCTGATGAGCGCTTTGAAACTTTTGATATTTTTGTAATTATTCGGTTTGTTGCTGGTTGAGGTATTTTATTTAATTGTCTGTTCTCTCTTGTGGTCAAAGAAAACACCTGTATGTTTTGTTTTTGTTTGAATTTTTTGTTCTATTTTTTTCTCCGCTCAGTGGTGTATGCTTCAGCAAGAGACGCTTGGCAACATTGTACGACAAGCAGTGAACGTCCAGGCTGGAGAGTAGTTCCACCTCACCTCGGCGCGCAGTTCAAGGTTAAGCCGGGATCACACTTGCAAAGGTGAATAGACAATTGCAAATAGGGCAGAAACACTCGACCCCAGGGGCAACAAAACCGTTTTCGAGCCCAGTCACTGGGTTTGAGGCTAGTTTCTCACCAGCGTCCAGTGTTGCCGTTGGTGGCTACTTTGCGCCAGATTGGCTTCTTTTGAGCACGGTCTGGCGACACAAATTTTTAGTTGGCTCATTGGCCTTTTTGGCTACTTTTTGGCTACTTTTAATTTATATTCTGGCGAATTTGTAGTACAGAGAATGTTTATACTCGGTCAGAAAGATGACATAATTTCTGACATAACAAATACCTTTAAAAGAAATTTCTGAAGAAAACGCGGCACGTTCCGGTCATCACGATACTGAAAGAGCGGTCAATTACAAGTCCACAAACATAATATAAACGGAAGCAACAGCTGCGTTAGAATCAGTCTCCCTTGGCAAACTTAGTAGTTGGCTTTTGTGTTCTAACAGGCCCAGAAATGATTCGCTGTATCATTTCTCGGCATTACTACAGGCTTTCAAAATGATAGCTTCCGTGACGAGTGGAGAAAAGACAGCAAGAATAATGGTAAGCTTCGTTACAAATTTTGTTTTTGGCATACTGGGCATAAAAACATTAACGCTGCGTCTATGCCGCGCCGTTATTCACCCGTATGTTCGTCACCAATACTTCTTGCAGGCTGGGTGCCATCTGCTGACAACGAAACGGCGGTAAAGTGTAAATTCTGCAAATGCAAGATTCGTCCGCACTATGGGGACCTACCCAAGCATTCAGAAACAAAAAAAAAAACTGCGATATTCTGATCCCGTCAGTGTTGATGATCCCATCAGTGTTGCGACACAACACATCGACAAGCTTGCTATCCTTGGACCTGGTCAATATGAGATCTATCTTCCTCAGTCCAGAAACAGCAGACCTGAAAGACGTCTTCAGCGAGAAGCTATCGAAACTTCCAATTGGAGATAAAAAAAAAAAAATGTTCGCAAACGCTGTTTTTAGTTCTTAAAGAAAATGACAGTCCAGATGCAACTAGGGCTTCCTAATTCTTCATCCGTATTTCGAAGGCTCAATGCCATACGCCCAGAGACCATAGAGAGTGACTAGAGCCGAGCAGAAATAATGAGGCTTCCACTTCACTTTTTTGGCTGATCTTCTCTTGAGCTAAAATCAGAAATTCGACACCTGCAGTCAGTTTTTAGCACAATAGACCGTACAACCTGCCTCAACTCCTGGCACGGAGCGGCCGCTTACAGGAGCGTTTCTGGAGTGTGCGCTTTTCCAGTATCGAATGCGGATTTTGAGCGAATGTTTTCTCATGTTTCCCTTACAAAAACTCAATTGAGAAACAAGATGAAGCTGGACGTCCTTGTGGCGATTCTGAGACTAAAGTTCGGGCTGTGGCTGCAAGAGAAAACTACCTCCACATTTGACGTGCACATCGAGCGTCTTAAAAAACTTACCCTGAATTACTTTAGATGTGGGAGCATTTATTCACGTTGATTAAGGCTGGATATAGCCTCCTTTTTTTCACTTCGTATGACGATTCTTTTTTTAAACAAAAATGGTGGCGACATTTTTGGCGCCAAGACAAATAAAATGGCTGCTTTTGGCTACTTTTCACCTGTGTTTTGGCTACTTTTACCAACCGCCCAACGGCAACACTGCCAGCGTCCCTGCTAACCCTAACCGAGTGCAATGTGATTTCAATAGGCACAGCCTTCGTAGGCGCACTTTCAAACACTGCTGGCGGCTAAATTCTTGTCTTTTCCTGCTGCATTTTGTGTTTCGTGGTGTATGTATTTTCCCTAGAGCACTGAGAAACCATTGTACTGCATTAAAAAACACACAAAAAACTGAACTATTTTTGTTGAGTGCGCGCGCGCCAGAATGAATGCGGCTTGAATGTTAGTTGTAGTTTTTTTTTTTACGATAAGTTTTGACGGCGCCGCCCGATTAGCCGCCGATCGCCATCTGAGTCAGTCGTCGGGAAGCAAATGAAGTATGCCGCGCAAATAGACTTGTTCCAAAACCGAGGCGCCCCACCGCGACAAAATTCTACGCAAGGAATTCTGGGAACTAGTTGGCCCATGAGGTTTCGGCTTAGATCTCTCGAATAGCCGTATTAAGCCGTGTCGTTTTGTGGCGTCGTTCGTCGTATTCTCGGTTTCGCTCGTATACGTCCTTCGCAGTTTCTAACGCCGGCTCTCCTGTTCAACAACCCTCAGATGAGATCTCGCGCAAGAGGTAAGCAATGTTTTCAGCACTTTGTTGCCATTCTCCGTTTAGAAGCTGTCGTTAAACGCTATCTCACGCTGCTCACGTAATAACATCCTAGGCCTAGTGGACTCGAACTTGTTCTAGCGTGCGATCCGACTTGCTAGACGCATTTTCTAAACAGCGGAGACGCGTGAAATGCTAGCCGAACTGCACGTATCCACCTATATGTTACTACAGGACCTGAGATGTTTTAACCCGCTGCTGTGGCGTGAGTGGGGATCATAAATGTACCGCCCGTCGAGGTACAGCTCGTGCACTGAAAGTGAGGGGCGTTTTTGGAGTTGATATCGACTTGCTTCGACAGGCGGTGCGAGCGTAAGCGCTGCGGAGACCGCTTATCGGATCTGAGCGCTTGTTCGGTCAGGTGTGCTCGGTGTGCTTGTGTAGACCCTCCCCCGCGCGTCACATCTGATCGTCCTGGAGTTTGCTGTTCCCACTACGTGTAGCTCCAGATATCCAGCCTATGCGCACAGAACGCCCCCGTGTACTAGGACATAGGGGCTGAAACGAATTTAATTTTGAAGATGGGTGTGAAATGTGTTAGTTATTGTATTTGGGGAATGTGGAAAGTGGACTTGGACATCCCGCAGTCCGATGACGTCAAAGGATTGAATGTTCACACTATTTGCCTCATTGAATATTGGTCCTAATATGTAGCTGGGGAATTTTCTCTGATCACACGAGGCGACCGTCTTGCTAACCGGGTTTGGTTGCAATAGTGCACAGCTCTGTCGGTTGAGTGAGACCTCGTATTGCTAAGTGTACACGCGGGTACGGCTTTCATTTAATACTATGTGAATGCACACGACTGTGCTGTGCAGCACTTGCGTGGTTGTGACCTGGATGAGTAACACCTGCTCTTTCTTCCTAGGGCAATGGGTAGGAGTTCAAAAAGTGGAACTACGTGCTGCATTCCAGGATGCCACCACAACAACATGCGCAATAGGCACGTATCATGGCACATCTTCCCAAAAGACAGCCACCTTCGACAGCTGTGGATCCGAGACCATTGTAGAGAAGACAGTGTTACCTCAGAGCTGGGAGCCTAAGCCTAGCTACAAGGTCTGTGGTTGCCACTTCAATCCAAGTGGAACAAGAGGGTACATGGATAAAGTTCCCCAATTCCTCGAGCCAGGCACATTTTCTGTGGTCACCAATGAAGCTGCAGGTATGTACTTGTCAGTGCTAAGATTCAGCATTCTTATTAATTTATATCCTTCATGCCCATGACAGAAAGTCCCACTGAGGTCATTGCCGCCGCAGCAGAGCCAATGTCCTCGGTGCCAGCCTTGGGGAGTGTGAGCAGCACCACAACTGGCGACTCAGTCGGTAAGTCCTTTGCGTGAACAGCATACTTAAAAAGGTATAATCTGGTTTTGAGGCATGTCCACATACTGCACTTTAGTTTGTGTCAATAGTTCATTTTCTAGAACCTAATAGGCAATGACCAGAGCTGAACAGGGACAACCTGTAGGAAATCCAATGGTGACGAACGACACTGCTGCTCTTCTCTTCTTGTGTGTCACCGAAGGTTTTCTTTCGAGCTTAGATTTTTCTATGTTTATTGTTTGGAAAAATTTGCAGATATTTGTCTATATTTGTTTTGTTTAAAAAAATATGGGCACATTTTAGTGATTACCAGACACAGATGCTTTAATATACTTTTATTAGTGATTAAAGTTTACCATGCTTTTGGTTTGTGCCATCCTTTACCATGTTCACCATATAATGCACAAGCAATATGGCGCAGTGAGTCCACGCTCCTTTACCCATATTGCGACGCTCTAAGTTCCATACTTGTAGTGCGACAGCTAAACGACCATTACGGCCAAGGAGCACACTGCGCCTTTCCCTCAAATATCCATCAGTCGCGGATTGCGCAAGTCACGCACCTCTGTCTCCTACCACGGTGCTACACCAAGATACTTGCCGCGACCTTCAACATATTTTATTAAGTTTTTGGCAGATAAACATTGAAAAAATACATGTTTTGGAGCATCTGGAAGACCATTAACTGCAAGGCGTTGGTTTGAGTGGCAGTTGACGGTGTAATGGCCACGACAGGATTGCGGCTTCAGCACTTTGAGTAGTTTGGTAGCTTTGAAGTCAGGTTTCCGTGCTGTTCTCCACATTCGGCGTACCCAGATGCAGCACCTATCCTTTTTGATAAATGCGCAGAAGGCTAACTAAAACCAGGCCAGAATAAAACTGAATCAAAGGAAGCTACAGCGATGTCAGGGATTGCTTAGAAGCAACTGAAGCTTCGACAAAATGTAGGTACAAACGGGGGCAAAAGTGTGGATACCACGGGAGAAGCTGCAGAAATGCATCGCTGCCCCACCTCAAGGTGACACCTGCTGTCAAGAGCTACGCTCGGCACATTCTTTTTGCATGTTTTCACTGGGTGCTGACTCTGTTCTGGCACGTTTGTTTACCCGCTTCAAACCGGCATGCAATTGCTCCTCGATGCATACGGCTAAAGGGCTCGCTTCGTTCAGCAGCATGCTCTACAGTGTGAGTGCTCTCTGAAACACGCCGGCACATGATTTTGTGACATCTCGCCTATTTAAGAGCACTTGCAGATAATGAGAAGGAGGCTGAAAGCGTGTCGAACAAAGCACCTGCAATTATCTTTTCTACATGTCGTGACACTGAACGATGTAGCAATGTCCCCGCCTCAGGTATCCCAAAGCGAGTGAATGAACTTGGCAAAAGAAAACCGGCACCTTGCCAGAACATGCAAAAGGAACGTGCCAAGCGTAGCTCTCGATAGCAGGTCCTAACGTGAGGTGGCGCAGTGATGCATTTTTGCGGCAGCTCTCGTGGTATCCACAAGTTTGCTCCCGTCTGTACATGCTCTGCAGCACCAATCCTCTGCGCTCTGGAGCATAGACTTGTGCACCTATTATAAGAGAAGTCAACCACACCATCCACAAATTTGTCGATTATGTGCAACCTCGCCTGTATTGCGCGCCATAGGCATTGAAATATATTCTTATCTTGCAATTTGCAGGACTGCTTTGGGACTCCGTGAGCTTTCCAACGTGTGTTTCGCACGAAATTACCATGGAGTGTGACGATACATCTTCAAGAGCTCCTGGTGGGGAGGAACAGAGCACAGGTAAGTGTCCTTAGCATTTTGGAAATTCAAAACACGGGTTGCTATAAATACGAGAAGAGGCAAGGTTAAGGAAAGACTGCAGATATAGGGAATATTGCACTTTGTTTACTGTTGAACACCATCTCTGCTGATTTGACACGATGTCGCAGAACATGCTCAAGTCGCTTTTCAAATAGATCGGGTAGCTGTTGATGCAACGAAGTCAGTTGGATGAAACTCAACCCTTTTTTTCTTTTTGCAGTCTGCTTCCAAGTGGCCTAGCCATTTACAGTGCCGGCCTTTCGCTTCTTTGGCCGGGCACTGTTACCACCTTTTTTTCTGCAAAGCCTGCAATACTTCATGGCGAAATTCGACACAAACACCTAGTCTCCCGAATTAGGCTTGAAAAGAATACCTCTTCAATTACCCTTCTTAACCTTTGCATCAGTGACCATGTGGAAGGTATCTTTTGCTTCCAAGAAAATGTGGTTCAGGTTTGCACGGCATCTTCGTAAATGCGGGCCCGCAGCCTTGCTTTCTTCAGTTAAAGCTTGGGACATTGGCAGAGCTTGCTGCTATCGGACATGGCATGATCAGAATACTTGCAAAGCAGCACTGCGAAAATACACTCTAATGCTATCAAGCATGTTCTCAATGCAACAAACATGCATCGTCATCAACAGTTGACCTTTTCATTACAGCATTTCACCAAACAGTTTAACTTGTTTCATACAATTGGAAATTCAATGGTGCAGTCAATGTCAACCTTAACTCGTCACTGTGAGCACACGAAAGATGCTCACACCTTTTACCCATGGCCAGTGAAGTAACTAAACCAAGAGAAATAGAAATAATGGTACTAAAATAAATCTGCTTTGCTATTTTTTTGCCCCTAGCGCTAGTTGGATATATGTAGCTAAGATGACAGACAATTAAAACTTGGCCCAGTTGGTTCATGATGGAGTCTAGAAGTTTTCGTGTGACACAAGAGACAATCACAAGGGAGTAGACACGGACAAGCGTTTGTCCGTGTCTACTACCTTGCGATTGTCCCTTGTGTCGTGCAAAAACTTCTTGACTGCAAGATGACGGACATCACCCATGTTATGAATTGAGCAAAAACAGCCTTTCTCGTGGCCGCAAGCTATTTTTGACCGTAAAATATTTCAATAACAACCCTTCAGTATATTATTTCATGTAAGTTATGCTAGTTTTTTTTTTTTTTTGCGTGCGTGCATGCTAGTTGTTTTTATTT
Source organism: Ixodes persulcatus (assembly GCA_013358835.2). Lineage (NCBI taxonomy): Eukaryota > Metazoa > Arthropoda > Arachnida > Ixodida > Ixodidae > Ixodes > Ixodes persulcatus. The sequence goes on from JABSTQ010006605.1 coordinate 10,392, forward strand.
TTTATTTTTTTTGCATGCAAAAAGTTTGAGTTTTTTTCTTTTCTATTAAACCTGGTAGTGTATATTCCAGATTGTAAAGCTCAAATAGGGTGCCTCAGTCTAGCGAAGAATGTGCTAAAGTCGACCCTTAAAGTTGGCACCTGCATGTAACAAGCTCCCATTTTGATCAGAGGTTATTTTGTAGGTGCATTTTACCTTGTGAAATTTCAAGACATAGCTCTGTTCCTGTTAAAGGTTAGAAAAACATTCTCGGAGATCTAAAACACGTGTCTGCCATAGACAACCAAGTTTTCCGCCGGTAAACCCTGTCATCTGCGTTGGATTACACAGGAACGGAGCGAAAATCGTTACCAACTTGAAATAGGAATGAAGCTACACCTTGAATTTTCACATTGTAAAATGAACCTACGAAATAGATCCCTGATGAAAATGGTAGTTGTTACGTGCAGGTGCCTATTCTTTTTATTGATTTCAGCTCGTTATTTAATACCTTGAGACACCCTACGTGTAAAGAAAGTTGTTGAGAGGGACCATGCATGGTATACACTGTAAGGCTCACTCCTATCGAACGAGATCAACCATTTTGGGGTTTCTATTTGTGTTCGTGTTTCTTGTAGAACGTCACAAATAAGCTATGCTTCATTTAAGTGCATCTTTGTGCTGCAGGCCCAGCAGCTTTGCCCTCCGTAGTCATTGGTGGACTTTCGCATGAGTGTTTCACATGAAATGAAAAGGTGTGAAAATGTGCCCTCAAGAGCTCCTGGTGCTGGGGAGCACAACTCGGGTGAGTCTCCTTGGCTTTTTGGGATGTTTCCGTCAAATACAGGGTTGATTTTGTCTTGTTTGTTGTTAACGCCATCTCTCCCATTACGGTATATAAATTCTGCCTCGCATGCAGGTCAAGTGATGCAGTAGCCAAAGGTAATTAGCAAGCACTTAAGGCTTCCTTTTCGTTCTACGTTTCAATGAGGTGATATGGGATGAACTAAAAGTACATAAAAGCACTTAAAATCATTAGGCTTCTAACCTGTGCTTTGCCGTTTTGTGGCACCCCCCGTGCCCTTCCAACCCCCATAGTGAGGCAGGGGCAGGGCTTTTTACCCTATATGCATTTGCGTTACCTCTTAAAGGGCGTCAATCACTAGGAAATATACATAGAAAATCACAAAATTTGAAGTGTTGCAATGTTGTTTCAGAAGAGCATGCTACACTGTCTCCATCATTCACCCCTGTTGTACAAGATGGTACAGTACCTCATTCAGAAGGCTGTCAACATCCTGTGAAGGAGCAGGATGGTTGGGAATCGGTGAAGCAAGGTAGGATGACCTTCAAGAAGCTTTTCTTGCAAAATATATTTGTTGCAAGCATGGGGCGCATATGTGCAGTGAAAAAAATTGTCAAAATGAACGAGCAAGGATATCTCTCATTAAAGCGACTTCATGGCCCCTGTTATAGCATGTCGACTCTCACATGACGGCACTCCATGTATGAATTATCCGAGTGAAGAAGGCCTCTACAAACAAAAATAAATTATTTAATGAAGGCACCTGCTCATTACCATGTGACAAGCTCAAGGTTTGTAACTGAACTGACCGACTGTTGTCCATCCTTTGTTTCAGTTGAGCAATGTGTTCACGAAAGAAACATTGCCACACTTGAAGGCACGATTGAGCAGCAAAAGCATCACATCGTGAAGCTCCAGGAAAGCCTGGCAAAGGAGCGTAATGGTCCCGAACCGAGAATTCAAGAGCTCCTCACAGAAAAGAAGCAGCACAAGCTGCGTATCTGCCACCTCGAAGGCAGGCTTGCAGACGCGTAAAGCAGACCTCCGAGAAAACAAATGTGTCGTTCACTGTGCTGCTCATGTCGGACGTTGAAAGGCTCCGGTTCTACACGGGCTTCAGCTCTGTTGAATGATTTCAGCGCTTTGTTGAGTTTGTGTCCGATGGATACAAGGTGTACAAGGAGGACGAAACCGGAAGGGGTAGGCCACCGACATTTTCAGTTGAGCATCAGCTGATCCTCATTCTCAGTCGTTTGCGACTAGGACTCCCTTACGAAAAAATTTAACCAATTTCTACAGAATTTCTAGACATAATTATGGCTATAGGGCATAGATTTCCTAGTGAGATGTATCCACTTTTTTAACCATTGTCTACAGATTATTGGCCGCTGCTTCCTACAGGTTTTGTGTAGACTTCAGTGTACTATTACAGATAATGTGGCGACTCTGTACAGCAAACGTACAGAGATTCTAGCAACACTCCTGTCCCTTTTCTAACGCCAATAAGAGAGTTTCTAAAGAATTGCTGTAGACAAGTGGCCACAGTTTCTATCATCTCACTATGGAGAATATAGTAGTTTCTACCCATTTTCTGCCCACTTTCTACAGACAAAACCCCTCAACTCTATCCATTATCTACAGAAAATAGGCCAGTTTCTATCTTTGTGCAATGCTAGTTATCAATTCTGAAGTGTACCGATGCATATGCTGCATGCAGAGCACTTGCTTCATTATACACTCAAAGACCAGACAAAATGTTCTTATTTTTTGTTTTGTTTTTTATTCTCAGTTGTTGAGCAGTGTTTTGTTCTACTTGTCCAGCTTGCTCAGCATGCTTGATAGGCTGTGCTTGATATTTGCTGCATCGGCCTTGAAAAGTGTACAGGTGTGGCCTGGAAAAAAGAGAGAGAGAGAGAGAGAGAGAGAGATGACAAGTTAGTATCTATCAAAATCTCCAGTTCAGCAGCTCCCCACTACTCAACTGGGGACATGCATATGCCCCATTCATAGGCTCACTTGCCCGATAATTAGGAAAAACGGGCATGATACGTTGGAAGCAAAAAGGGTGGGAGATCAGGGATGTTGGACGATAGAGGCTGTAACCTTTGTAACGGGCAGTAGCTTGCGCCACCAATACAGCTGGCCCGGCCAAACTCTCCAATCAACGCCAAGCTACCAGCTTGGCGTTGCCTGCAGCTTTCATAGAAGCCTAGACTTTGCATGGTAATGAAAAAGTTAAGTGTCTTCAAATTGCTGCTCCATTAGCAAGTATATTTTACACTATGGACGTATACAGGTTTTTTTTTTTTTTTTATTGCAGCCAAATTTTCAAAAAGGGAACTTGAGATAGAGTCATTTGAGCCCTGGGGAAGTGTTAATGGCCATGGCGGCCTCTAGAAAATATGTGAAATTAGGTAATTAGCAAGTTAACTAATATGATTTAATTAACTTTTTCATTTTTTACTTTAGGGCGCAAAAAGCACTTACAAATAGCGCTGTACAGGGCCTTTCGGGCCGATCGCTCTGGATTACACGTTGAACTCGTCGGAGATTCCTGGCACAGAGTTCGACAAGGTTCAAACTCATCGGATAGTGACAAAACGTACATTGCGTAGCAAGAATACCTATCCCCAATGGTCAGGAGGACCTATCCTTGTCACTCACATGGAAGAGAAGGCGGTCTGTCGTGTCCTCGGTCCGTCGATAAGCTAGGGGTCACATGTATACCCACAACAAAGGAAGATCACCGGTGTGTAGGCGCTGCCGAAAGAATATCCATGGTCTTGGCGATCCGCATGTTGAAGATCGCACTTGGCACTAAGACGAAATGCGCTGCTGGTGATCGGAACTCTAGAACTGGATTTACCACATTTACCACAGAAGCGAAATCCACAGCAGGCCCGCAGGCCGCATCACCCGCGAAGCTAAGGTCCGGTCTTCGCAGGCATTCCGGATTTGTCAACGGCTAATGCGTCATCCGTCAAACCACGTGATCACGCGTCTGCCGTTACCCGCGCACAAAGAGCGGATTCAAACGATAAAAAGTATACGGTTCATTGGTCCGGCGAATACGCACCGTCTACCACGCCTTCAGCTTAGGGAGAGAGAGAAAAAGAAAGAAGGAGTAGAAAGGCAGCAGCCCAGAACGGGGGGTGCGCTTACAAAGGCTAATCTTCAGGCCCAGCTTAACAATGCATACAACGAGAGGATTTGTCACTTGTACCTAAGGTTGATAGTGCAGTGGACGTTATGCGTGGCCTTGGGCTTTTAGTCAGGTTCCGTGCTCTGCCTTATCACCAGCTTCAAGACTGTAGTCACATGACCCTAACCGGAGACACGATTGGCCTAAAACACGCATAGCGTCTACCCTGCTGTCAATGCCGATTGAACAGGACAGCTCTTTGAAGGCCAGCTTTTGAATGTCTAAAGAAGCTGTCCAGCACAAAAGTGATTCTAAACGGGGCAAGTTTGAAGACACTATGTTTTACGTCGTATAACTCACATTTATAATTTACAATGAAGAACTAAGCGCGACTATTTTTTGCGCACGATGTCCACAAATAAATAAATAAATAAATAAATAAATATATATATATATATATATATATATATATATATATATTAATAAATTTAAAATTATTTGTAGACTGTTAGGTTCGCGTTTTTAAACTTCAAATTGTTTTTCACGAAGGAGTTACACATAAAAGACACCACGGACAGCACATCGTCCGACTTTCAACACACGATGAATCGCCGACGCTCGCTGACAGAAGGTTGCGATGCTATCCTCCTTTCTGTATCAGCCAGCTGGCTTAAATCATCCAGCTTAGAACATTCTCGCAGTGTTTCGCCTTTAGTTACCCTCGTTGGAGGTTGAAGTCACATTCTAGTCATATAGTCCTGTCTTCAAGAAAAGGCTACCGTGCATGATTGTTTCAACCTATTGATTTGGAATCGTGGTGAGTAAATCTGGTGTTGGCAGTGGTCGAGGCTGCAACCTATAGCATGTTTGATTGGAAACCTGTGTTATTTATGTATATATACTCTGTGTGATTCTTTTTAAATGTTTATCAGGGCCGGATCTTGTGACAATATAATCCTGTGACTATGTAGTTCACTTCAAGCCTGTTGGAAAATCGTTTCTTACTACACACGAAAACTGCTTATGACTCATATCAACGATTTTGTCATGTTTTAAGTGTGTATGGTCTATCAAGTCAGGTCTGTAGAAAATCTATGAATATGGCGACGCAAAGTCTAACGACCGTTGGCGACAGACAGTTGGTAGGATCTCTGACGACTGTGCTCTGTCGACTCCTGTTGACAGGAAATCTGTAGAAACATTGTAGAAAAATGGCGATAAGATAGGAAGTGGACAGGTATGTTAAAAATCGTTAAGATGTCTACAGACTGGCTCACATTTTTTTTGTAAGGGCTGCTTGAACAGGACCTGACTTATCGCTATCAGGTAAGCCTCAGCACAATCAGCAGGATATGTACCTTTTGGGTACAGTTCCTAGCTGACTATCTAGAGGGCACCCCCATCTGGCCTTCCCGACAGGTAGTCGATGAATGCATGCCTTTGGTATTTAAGGAGCTCTCTCCCACTACACATGTCATTTTCGATTGTACAGAGTTGTACATTGAAGCTCCTAGTGATTTCCGCACACAGAGCGACACTTTCTCAGCATACAAATCGCCCAATACAGCAAAGGGGTTATAGGAATTTCACCGAATGGATTGTCAGCTTTGTCAGTGAGGTGGCTCCGGGAAGGATGTCCGACAAGATGCTGACGCAGAACAGCGGACTCTACCGCCTCCTGCAACCGGGAGATTCTGTTATGGCCGATAGAGGTTTCACGATTGAGGAGCAGCTAAAGGAGCGGAATGTTGAGCTAAACATTCCACCTTTCCTCAGTGGAAACCCCAACTGTCCTGTGAGGACGAGGTGAAAACACGGAAAATTGCTAAAGTTCGGGTGCATGTGGAGCGAGTTATTGCTCAAGTCAAGTCATTCAGAATTCTAAAGTTGGTTTTTCGCAATTCTATGTCCCAGTTGCTAAACCCCACCTGAACAGTGTGTACACTGTTGTGCAATTTTACATCCGACCCAGTTCTCGATAGATCTGAGGACTTGTGCTAACCTGATTCCGGCTTGTGCAGTCAAAATGTTGGCACCGATGTCTTGTTTGTTGCGTATTTTTCCAAGTTTTATGTAGATTATTGGCTTCTTTTGCTACTTGTTGATACACAGCACATTCAATTCTCTCCGCAAAAAGTAACCTCGTTGAGGTCACTCTTTCTTCTGATGATGTCCCCAAAATGTGAGGCAGTGATTCGGTTGGCCCTTTCAGTGCGCCACAGCTGAACGGCACTTTGTCCTCGTGTCCTCGTGTGGTAAATACGTAAAGCGAAGGTGTTTTTTTTTTTCTAAAGAAGAATGCATTTTTAAAAGGCTCGAGGTACACCTAAGCACTTCTTACGATTTGTGAATGCGAAAGCATGGACGTCGTTCATGCTTCGCGGCTTCAGTTCACTCTGTTGGGACAGGGAAATTTAACTGCCGTTTAACGCGGCTTCAAAGCTGGGAGCCTTCAGATCGCGGCTTCACTTTGCTCCATTGGGAGAGGGGAGTTTAGCTGCTGTTTGGCGCGGCTTCAAAACTGATGACGTCGGCTCGCTCCATGGGACAGTTAATGCTTTCTCATTTATAAACCGTCTAAATATTGTTTTGCTGTATTGTGCGATTTGTATGTATCTTGTGGCAATATCGTTTGCACAAGTTAATTCAAGGCCATTTTGATAGTGACTTAATTGTATATTCTGGAAATGTTTGTGTGCCGGCTCGCATTTATAAACACTATCACATATTTTACTTCCCCATTCCGGAGAAAACATCACCATTAGGGGGTTTTTGTTTACAATGTGAGTTACGTTTTGATTTATTTTTATATAGCCTCTGCTGTGTGCTTATTTTGTATTGTCTGTACTTTTTAACCAAGGGCTTGGTGTGTTATTTTGACTAGAGCAGCGTCGTTTCTGTTCCTTCTTAAGGTTTGCGTGCTACCATTCTGAGAACAAGTGGTCCTGTGGGGTACCTCATAGATACACTATTATTATTATTATGGTGCATGTACTGCATTGGTCCCAATGATGTTTGCGGACATTGTGCTGTGGCCTGATCCCATCCTTCACGTGAAATAACAAACAAGGAGGGACCACGATAATAGTACCTTGGTAAATGCATTTCTTTATCAGGTGGGCCTTGGTTTTTCTATTTTCCCAGTGCCCATATAGCAGGTGCGCTTGCAAATGCCGTGCATGCGTGGTGCAGCAAACTGTTCCTTCCAGACGCACGGTGACGTTTCACAGTGCACCTGCTGGGCGGGCATTGGGAAGACAGAAAAACCATGGCCCGCCTGTTGTATATCGTTTCATCTTACAATGGACTGTAGCGGACGCTACGGACCATCTGAGCCAATCCAAGGTCATATGAGTGCAATGGACCCTCTGGAGACGTGCAGTAGCTTGTGAGGCGTGAAGACATGTGAAACGCTTAGAGTATGGGATTGTCTGGAATGGCTACAAGGATCCACTCCGGTCCGTCATAAGGTGAAACGAAGTATAGCTGAGTGAGGTTACCATAGTGCATATATTAGTATCATATGTCACAGAACTAAGTGTAAACCTTGAAGTGGTTTTGGTTTGGCCGTTCTATCCTCAATTGTGAGAGTGAAAAATATGCACTCTACAAAATAGATGTTTAATCTTGATCAAATTTACCTAAACAATTAGGGGCATTCATTCTCTTTGTTTATGTTCGTCCTCTTGTGGAAGTCCAACAGAGCAGGCAGCATGGTCAGCTCCCATAGGTCCTTATTGAACTGTATTCGCTGGACTAATGGACTTCCGCTGCCACTGTCCACTACAAGGTCGCACCACAGAAGTCGAGTCAGAGCCAGTTGACCTTGTATCTGGTAGTGATGGTTGTGGTGAGTCTTGAGCTGGCCATCCTTTAAAAGTGATGCAGCCATTCCTCGAGAAATTGCTTCTGTTGTACTTATTTTTTGTTCTTTGGCCTTTGCAAGAGCTTTCACCTCAACAAGGCCGTACTCCTAAACGGCTTTATCGTACACTAGCCCATCGGGCGACGCACCCAGGATTGCAATCCCCGGGTTGATGCCGAGGTCAACAGGGAAAACCTGCACTCCTTGCTCTTCTTGGTACCTACTGATGGCTGCAGGTTCACTCTCTGTACCCACTTTCATGTATTTCGTGGGCCGAAATCCTGCTTTTGAATAAACACTCGATATAAATGCCTCGTTGAGGTCACTCTTTCTTCTGATGATGTCCCCAAAATGTGAGGCAGTGATTCGGTTGGCCCTTTCAGTGCGCCACAGCTGAACGGCACTTTGTCCTCGTGTCCGAGTTTCCAGCTCTTGTGCCTGTGCTAAGGTCAAGCTGTGAGTTTGCCATGCCTGTGCATTGCTGTGTGGTTTCCAAAGCACGGCTGTGGGCGGCTTCAACGGTGCTTCCAGTGGTGCTGCACTAGGATGCTGCTCTGCCGTTTCCACAGGCGTATAGTTTGACTCTATCAGGATCATTGCATGCATCTGAGATTCCTTGCTGGTCCTGATGCTGTCAGCAAGCCTCTTTAATGCGGCTTCTGAAGGTCTTGCAGCTGGATGAGACCTTTTCTTTCTTTGGATCCGCTTTGTCCTCCCTGGCACATGCTTGTGAAACAGGAAATTCGAGAAGTCCTTTTGCTGCAGGTTTCCTTGCCCACTACCACGGCGTACGACTTCACATACGACTTTACCGTAGTGTCGTGCACACCATGATGCAGCAGGACGGTGTGCACCTTCTCTGCTTTGTGCATGCGATACCCTTGGATGTAGTGCTTATTAGCACCAGCAGCAGACTGGTAGTCCGAAATTGAGGCCTCGCAGAACATTGAAGGGAAATTTTTTATCTGTTTTGTCCATGGTCCTGCTGGTAGCGGTGGTGGAGTGGTGTTGACACACCTAAAAAATAAAAGGACACTTAAGGGTACCATTTTTTACAAAAAAATAATACATATGTATGATCACCTGTACTGCAGACAGGGAAGCAACAGGGGAGGTAGTCAACTACATGCATGCATTGTGTGCGGTTCAAGTCTGCTTCTGTGAATCACGACTATATGTGACGCTTAATAAACGTCGCAGGTCGGCAGCTGGCTGTACAGCATCGCTTGGTGTATGTCTTCCTTAATCATCTATAATTCTGCTATTTTAGGGGGTTTTGGCTTGCGGATCAGCCTCCCACTACAGCTTACTAAAAACACACGGCCTACAGTACACCGGATGCGTATAACCGTGATCTACATGAAGGTTGTATTTTCAAATGCCAGCCGCGTTGGTGGTTCTCTGGAGACACTCGAGCTGATCGCAGGCTTGAATCCGTGTCGACGCGCACGGAGTACGACGATATGCGATTGCGATCAACAGTCATGTACCAAGTTTTTTTTTTTTTTTTGTTTTTCTTTTTTCTTTCGCGCACGTCAGAATGTGCCAAGGTGTTTGAAATTATTTCTTAGCTCTTCGCTGCCCGTTTCATAACCTGAACGCTAGTCTACGCTTACGCTTACGTCGAACGCTACTTGCCGATCGCGTTGGCGTAGGACTTACCCGACGCGATTGGCAAGTGAATAAAATCTAATCGTTTTGATTTTCAATCACTTCCCGATTGTGTTGGACTTAATTATGCAGAATGAAGCTCATACTGCAATGTTAATATAGAAGTTAGTAGCACACTGGGAAATGCGGTTGTGGTTAATCGTATCCACAACGGCTGCTCGCACTTGGTGCTTGGGAAATGAAAACCGCTGCAGCGCCGTTCTAAGTTTACAAGCAGTCTCTCCTGCAGCTTGCGTGATAATTTTGTCAGAGTAAAATCCTTTGGACACACGTAAATGACATGTTCCAACACGAGAAGTACAAACCCCTCGTAAAACGAAAGTCTCGATCGGTTCCGGGACCGACTTCGACCTTTGTTTTAGTCTGAGATTCCGGTTTGTCAGGTCTGCGGGTCATTTACAGCTATCACTACAGGCTATCGAGTATCTAAAAACATACTTACTCCATGGACGCAGCAATGTAACCTCCAGATCGTGTGCACAGTTCACGTTCAGCTGGCACTCGGGAGCACGGCTCGCGTCGATGCTTTGATCGAAACGGGAACTGTATACGGCTCGCCGCTCCATGTGACACCCTGGACAACTAGTTCCCAGCATGCAACCGGCGGATTGTTGCATGTTGGGGTTTATGGAAGTAGTCTATTGATGTTCTTCCTTGCCTCCCGTAGAAGGAATTATGTACTACAAAGGAAAAGGAAAAGGCTCACTTCCACGAACGGCCCGGAAAATAACAACTCCAGTTGTTTTGATAATGAACGTTGAAATAGTCACTACTAAAAGCCTAAATCTTTACCAAATTTTAACACAATTAAACAACAAGTTAACAAAAAAAGGAACGCCGTTTTTTCCGCCCTTCCCTCGGAAATGTGACGAGTTCCCGTTCCATGGACGCCAGATGGAACGGCAGCGTTCCTCCCTTCCTCCTAAATTAACTAGTTTCAGGAACACCGTTCCTTTTAACGTCGTTAAGTGCAACACCGGCTTTATCTACACTTCGTTTCAGTATAGGCCGGAGTGCAGCGCTACAAACCGGCAGAACATAAAGTCCGTAGGTAATAGCTTCCTACAAGTAGCGACATTCTTTGAAGCACCAACTGCGTAACGGGGCAGGTTTTAGGAAGTGAATGGAGGCGCACAGCAGAGGTTTGAACGGAATGCCGCCATTTTGTTCTAGCGGAATGTGCTTCTCATTTGTATTTGTTGTCGTTACTTGTAAAAGAAGTATCCAGGGATTTTAGCGGGACATATCATGGCAGCGCAACGGCTAATTCAATCGGGCCGTGACTTTGGGCTTTTCGGAAAGGTCTATTATGGAATCCAGATGATTGAACGCTGGATATATATTGTCACACATGAAAAATGGTGGACGAACATAAAACCGAAAATGAATGTTTCACGGGGAGAACTTGCGCCTAAAACCTAAAACAATGTATGAAGCATTCTGCGTCCGCGACGGAAGGCCAACTCACTCGAAGCAGCGCAATCCCGCTTCTTTTATGCAGGAGGAACTTTCAGGAATGTTCAGAGCCTGAACTTTCACTTACAGCCAGGAATGAAATAGGATTTTTCAGAAAAGTGTAAATTAATCAATGTTAAAAAAACGGGACCAGCGTGGTTTGAAGTTCGTTCCTCCGCGTGGCAGCTAAGTGAGTTGCCAGCCAGCCCCGTCACGCACAGAATGGACTCTTTTCAATAGTTCGGCAGGCAACATTGGCGGTCGCCATTACTTGGGCAGAGGGAGACAGTGGGTAGCACTGACAGCAGTAATGGAGGGGAGGAGCGAAATTACGTAACAATGGAGCCAACCACAAAAGATTGGGAGAAAGCAGAAAGTAAGGTTCCACCAGGTACAGCGACAGCCACCAACGACATACCCATGGAACCTGTAAAGTCACTGGTAGAAACGAGCAAATTGAGGTTACGGCGTGGGATGGCTCAAGTAATTATCGGATTAGAGGTACCTCATGATTGGAAACTAAATAAAATTAGACTAATATAAAAAGGCAGAGGAAAAAATACCACATTAAGTCATATTGCCTGATAACGGTAACTTCGGTTATATACGAAATAGCTGTGGACATAGTAAATCGGAGAATGGAAGAATGGGCAGAAGATACGAAAATACTGGGTGAGCTCCAAACGGATTCTGAAAATATAGAAGACTGGAAGATAACGTATTCGTCGCCGCACAATGTATAGAAATAGCAATGAAGAACCTAACTCCTTTATGGATAGCTTTTTTGGACATCAGGGGAGCATACGATAATGTGAGCCAGGAGAAACTCTGGGGTCAGCTGAAGGAGTATAATTTAGATGCAAATTTCGTTAGGTTTCTTCAGCAGGTGTACACAAATAATAAGGTAGTTTTAACATGGGAAGCAGAAACTGCACAACCCGCAGCAATAAAAAGAGGGCTCAGGCAGGGCTGTCCACTGTCACTTCTACTCTTCATGATATATCTCAGTGAAATGGAGAAAAAAAAATAGAGCAGTGCAACTTAGGTTTTGATGTGAGTTATATAGAAGGAGGGAGAAATGTAGTACAGGTAATGCCAGGACTGATGTATGCGGATGACGCATGGCAGATAACCAGGATACGTTACAGGAACTAGCTGGAATATGTGGAGAGGAAGGGGACACCCTGGGCATGAGTTTTAGTAGTGACAAGTCTGGAGTAATGGTGTTTAACGATGAATAGAGGGAACCTCTGAGGATACAAGACGTTGTAATAGACCCTGGAGAGATACAATATCTCAATGAGGGAAGGAAATATCTAGAGGCACATGAGTACAATATAATTAGAAAAGGAAAAAGAAATTAATCTATTATGAAGCTCAAGGTCCACTTTGAAACTATAATATATATATATGAAGTGGTCAGTGGTATATGGACAGGAATGATGGTACCAGTTCCGCCTTTTGGCAGTGGGGTACCGCGCATGAAATCCGAAGTTCAATAAGGATTAGAGATTCGACAAAGAAGCGTAACCAGATTGGCACTGGGAGCATGTTGAAAGACACCAAATGAGTGAGAACAGGGGGCATGGGCTGATCGTCTTTTGAAAGCAGCGAGGCAATTCGTAAGTTGAAATTTGAACAAAGGTTGACCGAAATGAATGGTTAAAAAGCGCAACAGGACAACGGACAGAAAGGAAGACACAGACACAGGGCTACTTACAACTGACCTTTATTTTCGTTGTCGCTCAACATATATATTGGTGATAACAAAACCAAGTTAAGAAACACATACAAATACACATTGCTAAAAGGCTAAAATGGTAACATCACTCATCGCACCATCTCGGACTAGTCATCCCTGGCTGAGGAACAGCAATTCTTTATCCGACAAAAATACAGAGGGTGCGCTGACACACTGCAGCCCCAGTCTACCAATTTCTTGGTCTTGAAGTATTTCTCGTGTGATTTTGTTTTTGTTTAATACGACACAATCACCAAAGAGGGGAGTGCAGCCACAATTTCGGCAGTGCACACCGAGATGCCTTGATACGACGCTATCTACGTTGTATCACTGCTCCCTCAACCGTTCATTCAAGCAGCGGCCCGTTTGACCCACATTGGGACGGACGGAATAAATAGCCTCCTCTACGAACTCAACGAAGCAGGTTTTGTGCTTCTTCAGACAGCTGCGTCCGCCTGTAGTGTTCGAATTGGAGTTTACCTTGCTAACTTTACAGGGGCTGAAAAGGCGACGTTAACCCCCGCGTTCAAGCCCACTCTTTTAAAGGAGCGATGCAACAATTTTTTTACTTTGCACAAATACCACTTAGCACATATCCCTGACGTTAATGACCTATAAAACACGCGTTCGTTTTTCACCCCTCGCAATAGAAGTCCCAGAAAAAAATTAAAGAAAAACGAGCAGCGTTCACCCCCTCAACTCGCAGCCAGAACAAGCGGCCGCGTGATCTGGAGCCGATTATATGCCGCCAATGTTGATCGTAGCCACGCGCTGGGGTTGCCAAAGCACAGGACACGCGCTGAGTTCCAGACATTGTTATGGCTCGGCTATTGTCGTCGTTGCAGCGATTGGACACGGGCCACTACACGAATGCTTCTCGAGCTAGTAATTATCACGAGCCAAAATCGAGTGCCTCCAAAAATGCTAAGGTCCAATCTATGAACCGCATTCAAATATCGTCATATGGGTGTACTGCGATCCCCACGTTACGTCATCAAATTTTGCAAAGGAGAGATTGAATGAACATAATCACTTTTCTCCTCGAAATTACACCGCAGCAAAGGAGTTTCTTGGCCAGTGGCGTTGCGTGCGAGTATCCTTGAGTCCCACTGGTACCAGTAAGCTCGTGTAAAGTGAAAAACAAACCAATTGAATATCGTTGCACCGCTCCTTTAAGGTTATGGGATACTTTATGCAAGTAAGGTATTACCACTACTGTTTCTTTTTTCTTCTTTCTTGAACAAGCTTGGTGCTGTGGCATTTCATAATAAGGCGGGACTCAGTGTTGGCTCTTTTCTTGACCTTCTACCTTTCTGTTTAAAATCAACGTTTGCTACTTGGGAAGAAGGCATTTTTAATCAAAAGACGGGAGTGTGTATTGGATCTTGTATAGCGCCGGTGCTTTGCGACATTTTTCTGGAGGCTCTTGATACAAACTTGGCTAGCAAGCCTGAAGAAAATATAGGGGTTCTAAAGATTTTTAGATTTGTATATGATTTTTTGGTCCTCTTGGACTGCAGCCAGGATGTGTTCAATGAGGTGCTGTCTGTGACCCTGTCCATTTTCAGTGATTCTCTAAAATTCCTGGTGCTAACACATGAAGTTCCGGTGTGAGCGTGCGTGCGTGCGTGCGTGCGTGCGTGCGTGTGTGTGTGTGTGTGTGTGTGTGTGTGTGTGTGTGTGAGTGTGTGTGTGCGTGTGCGTGTGTGTGTGTGTGTGTGTGTGTGTGTGTGTGTGTGTGTGTGTGTGTGTGTGTGTGTGTGTGTGTGTGTGTGTGTGTGTGTGTGTGTGTGTGTGTGTGTGTGTGTGTGTGTGTGTGTGTGTGTGTGTGTGTGTGTGTGTGTGTGGAGGGGGGGAGATTCCATTTGTTTTTTTAACCTGAGTCTTGAATTTCAAATGGAGCATGTATGCTGGACTTACGAGCCTAGGGGGAACAAGCCATTACTGTCACATTCATAAGCACACTCGAAACTCGTGAAGAGGGGAATCATTAATCTCTGTTTCGGTAACGCTTTACCAAAGTCCGGCGCTCACAAGATCGAAGAAAGATTTAATAATCCGACACTAAGACTCAAGTCTGCGGGGTATCTGGTCGCCCTTTTATCAGCGGTAGCCGAGAATAACCTCTGGAAGTTAAAGAATAAAAATAGTGACGGAACGATAATGCAAACAAAGAAAAAAGAAAAAAAGTAGTGGTAATACCATACTTGCATAAAGCATCCCATAACCTGAAAATAGTGGGCTTGCACGCGGGGGTTAACGTCGTTTTTTCAGCCCCTGTGAAGTTAGCTAGGTAAACTCCAATTCGAACACGACAGGCGGACGCTGCTGCCTGAAGAAGCACAAAACCTGCTTCGTTGAGTTCGTAGAGGAGGCTATTTATTCCGTCCCATTATTGTGTGGGCGTCCCAATGTGGGTCCAACGGGCCGCTGCTTGAATGAACGGTTGAGGTAGCAGCGATACAACGTAGATAGCGTCGTATCAAGGCATATCGGTGTGCACTGCCGAAATTGTGGCTGCGCTCCCCTCTTTGCTGACTGTGCCGTATTAAACAAAAACAAATTCACACCTGAAATTCTTGAGGTCCAAGAAATTGGTAGACTGGGGCTGCAGTGTGTCAGCGCACCCTCTGTATCTTTGTCGGGTAAAGAATTGCTGTTCCTCAGCCAGAGATGACTAGTCTGAGATGATGCGATGAGTGATGTTACAATTTTAGCCTTTTAGCAATGTGTAATTGTACATGTTTTTTAACTTGGTTTTGTTACCATCGGTATATATATTGAGCGACAACGAAAATAAAGGTCAGTTGTAAGTAGCGCTGTGTCTGTGTCTTCCTTTCTGTCCGTTGTCCTGTTGCGCTTTTTAACCATTATGAATCACCAACTCGCCCAACACTCCACCCTCGCCGAAATGGATGATACGCGGTGGGCACGGAAGGTAGTCACATATTTTTGCATGAAAAGTTTAAACACAAAATGGGCAAACTGAACCCGAAAGCTTACATTTACATATCTACACACTTGTGATGTGCCTGAGCAGTCTACGGAAGTAAAAAAAAAAAGAGTGAAAGAGGCAGAAAAAAAATGTGAGAGGCAAGAATGCACAAAAAACAATCATCTCTAACAATATACAGGTCACAAAACCATGACATAAGAAAGGAAAATATGTTTGACAATTCACTGGGAAGTTTTCTGCTGTTCAAAGCCAGAACGGGAGTTTTGAGGACGAGGACGTATAGGGCTAACTTTCAGGAGACAGACGCATTATGTGCCGCCTGCCATAATGAGAGCGAGACACTAGAGCACTTGATTTCGAAGTGCACGGGGCTTGGCCCTGCCCTCCCTGAAGGGATAACGGATTTGGCCGGGGCCCTGGGTTTTGCTGGCCACGACGATGAAAGGACGGAAGAGAAAAGGGTTACAGTCACAAAGGAGTGATCAGAAGATTGGTCAAAATTATCGAAGAAAAACGGAATGATACGCAACTAAGTTGTACAGCTGGGAACAGGCGCGGGACAGAGAAAAATTGGAACTCTCTCCCGCGTGGCTCCGGCCCAAAGTCTCAACCCTGTCTCCCAGTGGGTCCGGTGCTGGGGTAACGCCGACAAGGTTTGACCAGAGGAAAATTGGTGGCTCCCTCGTCGGGGGGAAAAGTCGGCGGGTTATGTTTTTTAGTTTTTTTGCCCGATCCTCCGAAGATCATCCTGGTGATATCCCACACTGCCTGGTGATAATCAGGGGAAAAAATGGTCTTAGAAGGGCGGGAGGAATCATGTGTTGTAATTTTTAGACTTGGGCTAGGTGGCGCAAGCTCCCGCCCGTTACAAAAGGTATAGCGATTAACATCCATCCATCTATGGGTGAGAAGTGTTTGATTGGATCGGGAACCCCGGCGCGCGCTGACGCAGCAATTGTTTTGAATATGAGTTGAACCGAGTTCGCCGAATGCCGATGCAACCCTTTTGTCCAATACACGCTCATAATACGCGTCCGAATAATGGCGGACTCAGATAATGCGGAGCTCAAGTTCGTCCACTTCTTTTGCGGGAATTGTGCTGACGCCAGAAGGCCGAGCTCTGATTGGCTCGATTGGAAGGATAGTGGGTAGAGCTCGAGACAGCTAGCATTGATGTCTACCCACTATCCTTCCAATCAGAGCCAATCGGAGCTCGGCGTTCTGACGTCACCGCAATCCCTCCGCGAGAAGCAAACGAACTTGTGCTCCGCATAAACCTTTTCCCAAATACCCAAGCCCTGCACGTTCTGGTGTCTTCAGCTCTGAATGTTCGAAAGTAAAAATCTAAACGAAATGGCACTTCGCATGCGCGTTCCACAGACGCTTTATTTTGATTATTTAATTCATTCTTTATAGGTTATTCGAGCATGACCAGCGCCTGTACCTACGTTCCCAACATGCTCTTTGATGCTTGGGTAATTTTGTGAAAAGGTCTATTGGCATAGCAGCTACGAGATGGCGCGCACCTTTGAAAAGGGACTATTACGAATCTCAATGTGCGAATAAGTTTCCTGTGGATCACAAGGCTCCTATTATTCTGTTCCTGGGTGACAATAACACATACTTTGTTGATATCTTATCGGCAGTTTCTTTCGTTAATAAGAAAAAAAAACGCTTTTTTATTATTCTTTCAGCTTCAAGGAGGTAGCTAGGATTAGACGAAAACGAATACGGCCGGTTGCAGGCGTCTTCATGGCCGCCTGGAACACACGCCAACGGGCTTCTTTAGCATAAGACAAAGTAAGGCTTCATGCATCGATGAAAAGAAATTAAGGCTCACTGGCTCCTGATTAGCAAACCAGAGGCGTTAACACTTGGCCGAGTTCAATTCCATCAGCGCGGCCGAGCGTAAGGAATCAGGTGTTCTCCTCGAGGTCGGAATTGCGGAGCGGCGAAGCTCCAACGTCGGCGGAGAACAAAAACGCAATCTTCGGCTAAAGTGCAAATGTGTGAGGGGAAACCGCGGACAGGATGGCGTTAATGTATGCTAATGTGTGCAAATATGCCGAAGAACAGCGTTACACCGCGCTTCCATGAGAGGCGCCGCTTGCGCGTGACGGGAGACAGCCTTCCCGACTCCGCAGCGTCGGACGTCTTTCTTTAGGGATTCTCAGCTTTGTCGGAATTCGGGAGAGAGCCGGAGAGGGAATCTCATTTTTTTCTTCCTTTTTCTAGTTTTACCAGAGAAGCGAGTGAAGAAAAAACTGACAAGGACAGTTTTGTGTGCGCTGCACGGACATCGAACGATAGTAAAAGAAAACAAAAATGAAAGCACGGCCGACCTCTGACCGGAGGACCAATGTGTCCTTTTTAGTCGCCCGTTTCGCACGCGGAACGGTAGAAAGCATTTTCGTGTTTGTATCTCCCCTTTCACTCTCTGTCCCTCTTTTTTCCTCCTCGCTTTATGTGACCTTTCCACTCTAATGTCTCTCGGTATGTATGTTGTTGTTGGTTTTTTGTTTCTTTGGCGGGAACACCGAGCTGCTGTAGTTGGCCGACTTCGCTTAGTCGGAGCGATAAACGTTTTATGCTGTAACGCGATACCGTGTGTCAATGAATAGACTAGTACTCGGGAAGTGGTGGCACTTGGAAGCGCAGAGGCAATGCATGAGTAATTATGTGTGTACACTGCAGGGGCTATCTGTAGTTGTACACTGGCTTCGCGTTCACTTTACAGACGACGTTTGGAAGATGGCATCTGCCGTTGCTCACTTCAGACGCTGTGTTCGCGCGTCCCTTCGTGAAAACTCTGTTATACTCCGACGTTGAGCGCAGCGAAAGCAGCGTAGTGCAGAACGCGCCCGTTTCATTGGTCGGCGAGCGGAAACTTGAAATCTGCGACTAATCCGTGTCCGTGTGCGCTGCGCCACGCTGTATTTGCTACGCTCGACGTCGGTGTATGCGGAGCGCAAGTTGGTCCGCTTCTTTTGCAGGGATTGTGGTGACGTCGAAACGCCGAGCTCTGGTTGAAGGATAGTGGGAAGACCTGGAGGCAGCTTGCTTTGAGCTCTACCCCTTATTCTTCCCACAGAGCCAACCGGAGCTCGGCATTCTAACGTCACTCCAACCCGTGTGCAAGAAGTGGACGAACTTGCGCTGCATAACAGAGCCTTAAAGAAGACGCTTTGTTGCCATGGTGGCGCTGACAACAGAAGACGGACTTTAGTATACGGAAGGAGACGGCGGTGAGGCGAGATCAGGTCGTGTAGCTCTGGTTGAAGGATAGACCTGGAGGCAGCTTGCTTTGAGCTCTACCCCTTATTCTTGCCACAGAGCCAACCGGAGCTCGGCATTCTAACGTCACTCCAACCCGTGTGCAAGAAGCGGACGAACTTGCGCGGCATAACAGAGCCTTAAAGAAGACGCTTTGTTGCCATGGTGGCGCTGACAACAGAAGACGGACTTTAGTATACGGAAGGAGACGGCGGTGAGGCGAGATCAGGTCGTGTAGCTCTGGTTGAAGGATAGACCTGGAGGCAGCTTGCTTTGAGCTGTACCCCTTATTCTTCCCACAGAGCCAACCGGAGCTCGGCATTCTAACGTCACTCCAACCCGTGTGCAAGAAGCGGACGAACTTGCGCTGCATAACAGAGCCTTAAAGAAGACGCTTTGTTGCCATGGTGGCGCTGACAACAGAAGACGGACTTTAGTGTACGGAAGGAGACGGCGGTGAGGCGAGATCAGGTCGTATAGCTCTGGTTGAAGGATAGACCTGGAGGCAGCTTGCTTTGAGCTCTAACCCTTATTCTTCCCACAGAGCCAACCGGAGCTCGGCATTCTAACGTCACTCCAACCCGTGTGCAAGAAGCGGACGAACTTGCGCTGCATAACAGAGCCTTAAAGAAGACGCTTTGTTGCCATGGTGGCGCTGACAACAGAAGACGGACTTTAGTGTACGGAAGGAGACGGCGGTGAGCCGAGATCAGGTCGTGTAGCTCTGGTTGAAGGATAGACCTGGAGGCAGCTTGCTTTGAGCTCTACCCCTTCTTCTTCCCACAGAGCCAACCGGAGCTCGGCATTCTAACGTCACTCCAACCCGTGTGCAAGAAGCGGACGAACTTGCGCTGCATAACAGAGCCTTAAAGAAGACGCTTTGTTGCCATGGTGGCGCTGACAACAGAAGACGGACTTTAGTGTACGGAAGGAGACGGCGGTGAGGCGAGATCAGGTCGTGTAGCTCTGGTTGAAGGATAGACCTGGAGGCAGCTTGCTTTGAGCTGTACCCCTTATTCTTGCCACAGAGCCAACCGGAGCTCGGCATTCTAACGTCACTCCAACCCGTGTGCAAGAAGCGGACGAACTTGCGCTGCATAACAGAGCCTTAAAGAAGACGCTTTGTTGCCATGGTGGCGCTGACAACAGAAGACGGACTTTAGTGTACGGAAGGAGACGGCGGTGAGGCGAGATCAGGTCGTGTAGCTCTGGTTGAAGGATAGACCTGGAGGCAGCTTGCTTTGAGCTCTACCCCTTATTCTTGCCACAGAGCCAACCGGAGCTCGGCATTCTAACGTCACTCCAACCCGTGTGCAAGAAGCGGACGAACTTGCGCTGCATAACAGAGCCTTAAAGAAGACGCTTTGTTGCCATGGTGGCGCTGACAACAGAAGACGGACTTTAGTGTACGGAAGGAGACGGCGGTGAGGCGAGATCAGGTCGTGTAGCTCTGGTTGAAGGATAGACCTGGAGGCAGCTTGCTTTGAGCTCTACCCCTTATTCTTGCCACAGAGCCAACCGGAGCTCGGCATTCTAACGTCACTCCAACCCGTGTGCAAGAAGCGGACGAACTTGCGCTGCATAACAGAGCCATAAAGAAGACGCTATTGTTGCCATGGTGGCGCTGACAACAGAAGACGGACTTTAGTGTACGGAAGGAGACGGCGGTGAGGCGAGATCAGGTCGTGTAGCTCTGGTTGAAGGATAGACCTGGAGGCAGCTTGCTTTGAGCTCTACCCCTTATTCTTCCCACAGAGCCAACCGGAGGCTCGGCATTCTAACGTCACTCCAACCCGTGTGCAAGAAGCGGACGAAACTTGCGCTGCATAACAGAGCCTTAAAGAAGACGCTTTGTTGCCATGGTGGCGCTGACAACAGAAGACGGACTTAGTGTACGGAAGGAGACGGCGGTGAGGAAGCGAGATCAGGTCGTGTAGCTCTGCGGTGAGGCGAGATCAGGTCGTGTAGCTCTGGTTGAAGGATAGACCTGGAGGCAGCTTGCTTTGAGCTCTACCCCTTATTCTTCCCACAGAGCCAACCGGAGCTCGGCATTCTAACGTCACTCCAACCCGTGTGCAAGAAGCGGACGAACTTGCGCTGCATAACAGAGCCTTAAAGAAGACGCTTTGTTGCCATGGTGGCGCTGACAACAGAAGACGGACTTTAGTGTACGGAAGGAGACGGCGGTGAGGCGAGATCAGGTCGTGTAGCTCTGGTTGAAGGATAGACCTGGAGGCAGCTTGCTTTGAGCTCTACCCCTTATTCTTCCCACAGAGCCAACCGGAGCTCGGCATTCTAACGTCACTCCAACCCGTGTGCAAGAAGCGGACGAACTTGCGCTGCATAACAGAGCCTTAAAGAAGACGCTTTGTTGCCATGGTGGCGCTGACAACAGAAGACGGACTTTAGTGTACGGAAGGAGACGGCGGTGAGGCGAGATCAGGTCGTGTAGCTCTGGTTGAAGGATAGACCTGGAGGCAGCTTGCTTTGAGCTGCTACCCCTTATTCTTGCCACAGAGCCAACCGGAGCTCGGCATTCTAACGTCACTCCAACCCGTGTGCAAGAAGCGGACGAACTTGCGCTGCATAACAGAGCCTTAAAGAAGACGCTTTGTTGCCATGGTGGCGCTGACAACAGAAGACGGACTTTAGTGTACGGAAGGAGACGGCGGTGAGGCGAGATCAGGTCGTGTAGCTCTGGTTGAAGGATAGACCTGGAGGCAGCTTGCTTTGAGCTCTACCCCTTATTCTTCCCACAGAGCCAACCGGAGCTCGGCATTCTAACGTCACTCCAACCCGTGTGCAAGAAGCGGACGAACTTGCGCTGCATAACAGAGCCTTAAAGAAGACGCTTTGTTGCCATGGTGGCGCTGACAACAGAAGACGGACTTTAGTGTACGGAAGGAGACGGCGGTGAGGCGAGATCAGGTCGTGTAGCTCTGGTTGAAGGATAGACCTGGAGGCAGCTTGCTTTGAGCTCTACCCCTTATTCTTGCCACAGAGCCAACCGGAGCTCGGCATTCTAACGTCACTCCAACCCGTGTGCAAGAAGCGGACGAACTTGCGCTGCATAACAGAGCCTTAAAGAAGACGCTTTGTTGCCATGGTGGCGCTGACAACAGAAGACGGACTTTAGTGTACGGAAGGAGACGGCGGTGAGGCGAGATCAGGTCGTGTAGCTCTGGTTGAAGGATAGACCTGGAGGCAGCTTGCTTTGAGCTCTACCCCTTATTCTTGCCACAGAGCCAACCGGAGCTCGGCATTCTAACGTCACTCCAACCCGTGTGCAAGAAGCGGACGAACTTGCGCTGCATAACAGAGCCTTAAAGAAGACGCTTTGTTGCCATGGTGGCGCTGACAACAGAAGACGGACTTTAGTGTACGGAAGGAGACGGCGGTGAGGCGAGATCAGGTCGTGTAGCTCTGGTTGAAGGATAGACCTGGAGGCAGCTTGCTTTGAGCTCTACCCCTTATTCTTCCCACAGAGCCAACCGGAGCTCGGCATTCTAACGTCACTCCAACCCGTGTGCAAGAAGCGGACGAACTTGCGCTGCATAACAGAGCCTTAAAGAAGACGCTTTGTTGCCATGGTGGCGCTGACAACAGAAGACGGACTTTAGTGTACGGAAGGAGACGGCGGTGAGGCGAGATCAGGTCGTGTAGCTCTGGTTGAAGGATAGACCTGGAGGCAGCTTGCTTTGAGCTCTACCCCTTATTCTTCCCACAGAGCCAACCGGAGCTCGGCATTCTAACGTCACTCCAACCCGTGTGCAAGAAGCGGACGAACTTGCGCTGCATAACAGAGCCTTAAAGAAGACGCTTTGTTGCCATGGTGGCGCTGACAACAGAAGACGGACTTTAGTGTACGGAAGGAGACGGCGGTGAGGCGAGATCAGGTCGTGTAGCTCTGGTTGAAGGATAGACCTGGAGGCAGCTTGCTTTGAGCTCTACCCCTTATTCTTCCCACAGAGCCAACCGGAGCTCGGCATTCTAACGTCACTCCAACCCGTGTGCAAGAAGCGGACGAACTTGCGCTGCATAACAGAGCCTTAAAGAAGACGCTTTGTTGCCATGGTGGCGCTGACAACAGAAGACGGACTTTAGTGTACGGAAGGAGACGGCGGTGAGGCGAGATCAGGTCGTGTAGCTCTGGTTGAAGGATAGACCTGGAGGCAGCTTGCTTTGAGCTCTACCCCTTATTCTTCCCACAGAGCCAACCGGAGCTCGGCATTCTAACGTCACTCCAACCCGTGTGCAAGAAGCGGACGAACTTGCGCTGCATAACAGAGCCTTAAAGAAGACGCTTTGTTGCCATGGTGGCGCTGACAACAGAAGACGGACTTTAGTGTACGGAAGGAGACGGCGGTGAGGCGAGATCAGGTCGTGTAGCTCTGGTTGAAGGATAGACCTGGAGGCAGCTTGCTTTGAGCTCTACCCCTTATTCTTCCCACAGAGCCAACCGGAGCTCGGCATTCTAACGTCACTCCAACCCGTGTGCAAGAAGCGGACGAACTTGCGCTGCATAACAGAGCCTTAAAGAAGACGCTTTGTTGCCATGGTGGCGCTGACAACAGAAGACGGACTTTAGTGTACGGAAGGAGACGGCGGTGAGGCGAGATCAGGTCGTGTAGCTCTGGTTGAAGGATAGACCTGGAGGCAGCTTGCTTTGAGCTCTACCCCTTATTCTTCCCACAGAGCCAACCGGAGCTCGGCATTCTAACGTCACTCCAACCCGTGTGCAAGAAGCGGACGAACTTGCGCTGCATAACAGAGCCTTAAAGAAGACGCTTTGTTGCCATGGTGGCGCTGACAACAGAAGACGGACTTTAGTGTACGGAAGGAGACGGCGGTGAGGCGAGATCAGGTCGTGTAGCTCTGGTTGAAGGATAGACCTGGAGGCAGCTTGCTTTGAGCTCTACCCCTTATTCTTCCCACAGAGCCAACCGGAGCTCGGCATTCTAACGTCACTCCAACCCGTGTGCAAGAAGCGGACGAACTTGCGCTGCATAACAGAGCCTTAAAGAAGACGCTTTGTTGCCATGGTGGCGCTGACAACAGAAGACGGACTTTAGTGTACGGAAGGAGACGGCGGTGAGGCGAGATCAGGTCGTGTAGCTCTGGTTGAAGGATAGACCTGGAGGCAGCTTGCTTTGAGCTCTACCCCTTAATTATTCTTCCCACAGAGCCAACCGGAGCTCGGCATTCTAACGTCACTCCAACCCGTGTGCAAGAAGCGGACGAACTTGCGCTGCATAACAGAGCCTTAATGAAGACGCTTTGTTGCCATGGTGGCGCTGACAACAGAAGACGGACTTTAGTGTACGGAAGGAGACGGCGGTGAGGCGAGATCAGGTCGTGTGTCGGCTCATTCGCCATGCTTTTTAATGGGCGGAACGTGAACAAAAAAAAGTTCTAAATCATCATAACGGAGATGGCTTATGTTCTCCTGCCCCTAATTATTGACGTGCCTTACACGAAAAGCATGTTTTTTAGTTTGGATCAAGCTTTTTGTACCGAAACATGGGCCCCCAAATCCCCACCAAGAGCTGGCGAAAACAGCCGCGATCATCTCAGACCCACTACTCGATCTGCCAGGGAGCGCGGAGCAAGCTGATAATAAAAGAAGCGAAAAAATACTTCTCATGTAGATTCTTTTTTTTTAATTACTTACGCGGCGTGACGCGGACGCTGTCGTTGGTGACACTCGCCGTGCTTGTGCATTTCACTAACGCCAAAAACGGCGCCAATAACTAAAGCCTCCGTTAACCCCGGCGTTGAGCGCAGCGAACGCAGCGCAGAGCAGAACGCGCGCGTTTCATTGGTAGGCGAGCAGGAACTCGAAATTGTGTGCTGCGCTACGCCGTGTTTGCTACGCTCGTCGCCGGAGTAGAACAAAGAGAGTGGCGAACGATGTCCATCCACGTGGCAGAACGCGGCTTAACGCGAATGAAAAAACGTTTCGTGAAACCACCCCGTACACACGGCGGTTCATTCGTCGTCCTTATACATCCTCCGAATGTGAATCACGGAGCACTCAAATTAATATCGGCTTATAGTTACGCTAACTGATATATCCCGCCTTGTGGCTGGAGAGTTAATCGATTTTCCAGCGCGGATTACATGTGCGTGTACTATAGTAAGATCACGTAATCCTGATGTACAGAAGGTGAAGTTCCATGCTTTTTGGGCATAGGCTTCATATCTGACTTGTTTGTACTTCAGTTGTTTTTTTTTTTCTTGTTTCTTTTACAGTTGCACACATTTGCCAAATAAAGGGTCCATTTCTTTTACAATGTATCTGTGCCATTATTGCCATTATTCTTTGAGTGATCACAAATATCAGAGCTACGTACAAGGATCATCTGATCCGGTGTCCGTTGTTGTTTATTTTATATTCACAGAAAAAAGCCGATAAACTTTACGCCGAAGAAAACCGAAAATTGAATTTTAATATAAACACCGAAAAAAGTACGCCAAATTTTGAAAAAATAGACACCGAAAACGCGGAACCCTATTTATACAGCAGGAGGTTAGTCTGCCAGAACATGGCGACATTGTTACCCGCTGTAGATGAGCAACTTAACCAGTGCAGTACGACTGCCAGCCTGGGGTCTTTAACGTGCACCACGCAGTAGTGATACACGACCGCACGCCAGTACGATGCTCATCCAGATCAAAACCGGCAGGGGTGGGGATTGAACCCAGGATCCCTGGATTCTGCAGCACGAGCTTTCGCTCCACTTGCTCCGAGCTGGTGTGTGCTAGCCCACTCGGCCACCGATCCTTTTTTTTTTTTCTTTAATACATGGAAGACGGAACGATAGGATCACAACGTTGTCGTTCAGGGTTTACTCTACACAATCATAGTACACATGTTAAAACTCTTTGATGTCTTGAAGACTGTTAAACAGAGGCAGCCAGTCAGGAACTACTGTTTGAATATCATACACGCTTTTGACGCGGATTACAAGTTCAATGAAATGTGGGCGTACAGTTTTTGGGTGCAAATTCTTATTCCTTATGTCGAGGCGGGACTTCCACATGCTATACAATGCTAGGAGCATTACAATGTCATACGGGAAGTTATCTCTAGATGATACAGGTAGGAAACGAATTGAATAGGGTGTAATATCAATATCCTTTTTTAGAGTGCGCTGCAGAACATCCCAGAACAAATTGGCATCCCAACAGTGAACAAAAATATGTTCAATGGTTTCAGGCGTCTTACATAATGTACAGTTTGTTGACCACGGGACGAATATTCCTTTCTCTTGTAGCCACATGTTGGTGGGTAACACATGTGGGAATAAAAGGAGGGAGGATTACGCACCTTTACGTCTGGGGACCGGTACTCAAAGGGGAATCCGATGCCCGTCCCACCAGGCGGCCGACGGCTACCAGCGAGGGCGGTCACCGCGCCGGGTTCGGCCAACGCCATGCCAACAACGATGATCCCGGTATCCAACAGCGTTTATTGAGTACCAGGGGTCCCCAACAAGACACTGCGGTCAAGCGAGCCGTGGACACAGTGTGCCCGCAGCGCCCGCCGACCTGAGAGCCAAAGGGGTAATTGCGAGCGGAGTCATCGCCGGTCGGACGAGCTCGCGCCGCTACCCGTCGTCACAGGAGTTTGGGGCCAGGGCTCTCGGCAGACGGAAGTCCACAGATAGTGGGGACGCCGACTGTCAGAGCCAGGGGAATCGCTAGCGTGGAGTCATCGCCGGTCGGACGAGCTCGCACCGCGACTCGACCCGTTGCCCGGAGTCCAATCCAGGACTCCCCGACCATACAGCCGTCCACTCGGAGAGCAGGCCCGACTCTCTCTCGCGCGGTCTCGCTGGTCCGCCCGAAACGGGAGACGTGCGGAGGAGTGCGAGAGAGTAGGCCAGCAAGGTTGGAGAGAGTGCGCCATGGCGCACTCACTCCAACACGATACGGGACGAGCCAGCTCGAAGCCAGACAACTCCGGCCGGCACGTCCGCGGCTCACGCCTTCTCGGGGGAGGGGAACCAGTGGCTCCCACACACTGAACAATGTAATTTGAAAAAGAAAGTTTTTGCTGCAGGGGGGATCGACATCTTCTTTACCCGGCGCAGTATATCGTGTTGGGAAACGTTGCTAAACATTGAGCGGTAAATTGGCATTGGAAATAGGATATTCACAAGATCTCTTGTCAACTTTTTACGTGAAACAGACATAAAATATTCTTTTGAAACCCTTACTGATAAAAACTGAAAAGCATTGACTACTCTAAGATATCCTACTAACAAACAGGCTTGGTCTCCTACGGTGGATACAATAAAGTCAGGTAGATAACATGCCAGTCTATTCTGAATGACTTCACGGAGAAAAAGGTGCTCCTGGTCTTTTAGGAAAAGAAAACGTGAAACCAACTGACGTATAAATAAATGGGAAAGGCCGAGTCCACCATCTGATACACGACGGAACAAATTGTCGCGACGCATGGGTTCCCAAGTGGACTTCCATACTAAAACAGCAAAACCCCTGTGCAATTTTTGAATACTTGTCCGTGTACAGTGCAGTACCTGCAAGACATACCATACTTTAGCCGCCAAAAATATATTACAGATGGTCGAAAGTGCAAACACTGACAAATTATTTTGTGACCAGTTATTGGCTCGTCGTTTCAATTCAGTAGCAACTCCGGACCAGTAGAACGTACTGTTTCGGAAGTGCTTCAATGGCACCCCTAGGTAGTTGCACGGAGTGCAGCTCCAATCTATGCTTTCGTATTGCTTGGGCGTCGTCGCCCAGGCTCCATGCCAGAATCCTCGACACTTTTCTAGATTTACTGAGCCTCCAGTGGCCTCACAAAAGCTGCGAGTGGTCACGCTTTTCTTGTCATTACAAAAATTTGCGACATCGTCGGCATATGCTAGAACTTTAATTTCAGTGTTGCTCAAAGTAAAGTCTCGTATTTTTCTACTTCTTATTATGCTTTGACACACAGGTTCTAGATATAGAGTGAAAAGTAATGGAGATAATGGACAGCCCTGTCGTACTGAAGAACAAATTGGGATGCTTGCTGTAACTTTATTATTTATAATTAAGCGCGTACAACAGTTTGTGTACGACATTTTAACGCCATGAAGTATCATATCACCAACGCCAATGTGCGACAAAATCATAAAAAGAACATTATGACTAACACGGTCGAATGCTTTTGCGAGATCAACTTGAGGCATTGCTACCTGAGAGCTGCTGTTGGTAACACACTCTAATACGCTTCTGGCAATATGAATATTTGTCTGAATGGACCTTCCACGAATCCCACACGTCTGGTGATCCCCTACTAAATCGCAAATGACGCGCTGCAGTCTATTTGACAGTATTTTAGCAAATATTTTATAGTCCCCATCGCATAATGTGATTGGTCGATAGCCAGTCACTTGTGAAAGTTTGTTTTTGTCATCTGTCTTTGGAATAAGAATGGTGTGTGTATGCAGAAAGGAGGGCGAAAGACCTTTGTTTCTGTAGGCTTTTGAAAAATCTCCTGCAAGATGGGACATAAAGTGTTTTTGCGAAGTTTATAAAATTCTGCAGTAATACCATCCGGTCCTGGGGTTTTGTTTGTTGGAAGGGCATCCACAGCGTTTTCTACCTCAGCTAAACTAATCGGTTCTTCCAATTCTTTCGTGTGTTCTCTATCTAACTGGGGAAGCAATGTTACAAGTTCCTCGAGATACTCTATATCTGTGGAGGCAATCTTTGTGCCGAATATCTTTTTGTAATGTTCACAAAAAACTTCGGCTATAGCTTCGCTGTCTCTAATAATCATGTTGTCTTGCCTTATCTCTTGAATTTCTTTAGTCATCGCATACCTTTTCTTCTCCCCTACTACCTTTTTTGTTGGCTGTTCTCCCAAAAAATATTTTACAGCACGAGAACGCATAACAGCGCCTTGATAACGCTCTTGATGAAATTTATCGAGCTCAGCTTTTATGCGGATAATATCTTCCAGACCCTGTCCAGAGGTTTGACATTCAAGTTGAACAAGGGCACGCAAATTACTTATCAACGTCCTCTCAGTCTCAGACTTTTGGAATTTTAATACATTAGCTCTCTCAATTGCTATATGTTTTAATTCTTGTTTAAAAAGCTCCCATTCAACAGATATGTTCAGTTGTTCTCCCTATTTGCTCAAAAAGATCGGTCACAGCAGCGACAAAGTTTTGATCTTTTAACAGTTGATTATTAAGTTTCCATACTTTCCAGTTTATACTCTTTTTTCTTCGTTTCCTTCCAATTGTTACTGATACCGTGCAATGGTCTGTGAAAAAAAACTGGATTTACGGCATAACCGTTTAAATTGTCAATAAGATCTACTGAGCAGTAAATCCTGTCAAGTCTTGCGTGTGATGTGTTTTGAAAATGGGTATATGGTAAGTGTTTTTCCTTTAGCTGAAATGATGCAAACTCAAAAATATTAGACTCATCCACAATGTCCTGTAGTAGTCGTTCACTTTTTTTCAATTCGAAGTTTATATGGTGCTCGGTCTGCTTCGTCGCAAACGCCGTTAAAGTCTCTAAGCGGAACTACCATTCTATCACAAAGTAAATAAGGTCGCAGGTGATCAAAAAAAGTTACTCTAGCATTCACCTCATTCGGCGCATAAACGCACATCACTCTCCACATTATGTCGGAAACTCGGAAGTCGCCCATAATAAAGCGCCCGCAAGGGTCTCTCGTGACAACTAGATCCGACAAATGAAAAGACTTTCTAATAAACAATAAACATCCTGCGGAGAGACCTACAGCATGGCTAACGCATACCTCGTAGTCACACAGGAAATGTTGTATGGCCTGCTCTACCTGTTCTACCGTTGACAGTTTTGTTTCCTGTATGGCTAGAAAGTCTACTTTGTTTTTCTTCGAGTAGACGTTTCAAATTATATTGTTTCTTTCGGGAGTTAAATCCTCTCGCATTTAGGGTAACAATACGAAGGCTATAAGGTAACAATAGGGTAACAATACGAAGGCTATTGTTCCGTCATTCTGATCGCAATATATCGACCCCCAGCAAATAATGTCAACTTGTTTTTGAGAGAACTCGATAAAGCCCTATCAGAATTCAGTCCGATAAATCAGTTGTGTTTGGTCGGCGACTTTAATATAAATACGCTAGATTCCTCACGCCCAAATGTATGTGATTATTTAAATGTAATGTCAACTAACGGCATCGAAAGCGCTATACAAGCTCCGACCCGAGAAGAATTTTTGGGCAGCAGTTTAGTGTCTTCGTGTATCGACCACAAAAAGCTTCGTGTTTTCGAGAGTACCGTGAAAGCTGCGGTTATATCGGAAAATTAGCAGATCGCTATTTTATAGCGTGCCAGATAATGTCAAAAAAACGAGGAAAAGAGAGCTGATGAAACTAAAAAGACAATAACAATAACCGATGAAGCAAAATTTGATCGAGTGGTTGTCAACTATGACTGGGATGGCCTTTTAACTTCGATGGAAAGGGTCAAAAGTGTACGATAAGTTCATAGAATTATTTTCGCAATTCTCGGCCACGTGTAAAAAACAGTAGTTATTAAAAGGCCTAATCCGGACTATGTATGGCTTTCACCGGATGTGTTGGCAGCTAGAAATTACCAAGATTATCTTTGGAAACGATGCAAACGCTCCCCGACCAATATTGCGCTTAAAGACGAGTTTAAAATCGCCACGAACAAAGCATGTGCCCTAACTCGATCGGCTAGGCGCAGGTACCTTAAAGGGCAGTTTGAAAAGAACCGCTTCGACACAGCCAAAACTTGGGAGCTGACAAATTAGATTCGGGGTGCACCAAAAAAGCTCTCAATTGACGAAATGATCGAAAAGTCCTTTGCACCCGTGACACAGAAAACGATTGATGATTTCAGCATTTAATTTTTTTTGTTCGCGAATTCGGCGCGGTTCAAGATATCCATATTTCAATTGAAACATTGCACGGCTACAATCAAGCTTCGGCTTTTCTTCCTTCGTTATCGGAACTGGAGCTGCGTTACCTTTTGTTTTCTTTTAGAGATAAAAAAAATCTCCACGCTTTGCGGAATTCATATACGTGACTTGCGAAGAATTTTTGAAAAGCTAAAATACGTACTTCTATAAATGTTTAACGACATCATTGAGTCGGGAGAATGGCCTATAGCAATGAAAACTGCTGTTGTTAGACCGCTGTACAAAGGAGGCGCAACTAAGGACATAAAAAACTATCGTCCCATATCAATACTGTCCTGCCTTGCACAGGTGCTTGAAAAACATATTTTAAGAACAATGACTAGTTTTGCAGAACGTTTTGGTTTATTGTCTGATAATCAGTACGCCTTTATAGCGGAGCGGGGAACGCAGGCTTTGATGGACGATTTCAGTGACTGCTTGCAGACGGGCTTCGATAGAGTCTTTTTACTTGCGCTCTGTTCTTAGATGTATCGAAAGCGTTTGACAGCATTAATCATGATACTCTTTGCGCTAAACTATACAAATTAGGATTTAGGGGTTCATTTTTTCACTTTTAAAAAATTATCTTTCAGGACGATCCCATGTAGTAGCATTTAAATCTCAAAAGAGTTCTAGAACACTCTTAACGGCCGGGGTACCGCAAGGCTCTGTGTTATCGCCTTTGCTTTTTAATTTCTATGGAAACGATCTTCCAAGTGTTGCTTCAGTTTGCAGAGTATTCCAACATGCAGATGTACAGTTTTAGTCTCCTGTGATGCGGATTGTCGCGATTCAAAAACTCCAAAATGATCTTGTTTACGCTATGGACTGGTTTCAATCTAATCGTATCAAAGTGAATGCTGTAAAGACCAAACTGGTCGGTTTTAGAAACCCGCTTAAGCAAATCGAACTTTCAGTTCCGATAGCACTACACAATTCTAAGTGCATATCGTGCAGTTGTGAAAGTCTCGAATATGTACAAACGGTCGAATACCTCGGAATATATTTTGACAGAGATTTGGCCTGGAACTCACACATGGCGCACTTATGCAGAAGACTAAGAAGCCTGTCATGCTCTCTCTAGAATATTAAAATATTTCTTCCTTTCTCCGTTCGTAAAACTTTAGCGCATGCTCTCGCGTATAGTTATTTACGATATGGCATTACTCTTTTTTCAGGATGCTCTGTTTCTTGGCGCAATATAATTAATTCCTTACTAAAAAGTGTTTTGAAAAGTGTTTCTTTCGATAGGCAAGATACCACGAGTGACAGTATATTTAATAAACTCAATTTACCGTCCTTTATGGGGCTTTTTAGAGAAACGGTGGTCCTCCGACATTTCTGGACCTCTGATTTCAAAACGCCCTACATTCAGCAGCGTCTAATGAGGCCATCACTTAGATTTGATATACCCCGTATCAGGACCAAATATAGTGAACGAACACGAATGTATTATGTGCCACACGTTTTTAACAACCTGCCTGATAATATAATGAATCTAACGTCAAAACAAAAGCTAAAACAAAATCACTTAGAAACCTCGAACTGTGAAATGAACGTTCCTGTTGTCTTTTTTGCCTTTAGTTGTTGTTGTTTTTTTGTTGTTGTTCTTTTTTGGTTTACGCGACATGTTTGCATTTCTGAGATCTTGGCGTTATTATTATTAATTTACCTATGGTCCATTTATATTGGTACTTTATGGATTATATTGTTTTGCTAGAGTGCAAATTTTTTTTTGTTTCTTTGTTCACTTCGACTGCCGAGCCAGGTGCACAAGCCCCTGAAGCTTCACCCGGCTCGATAATGTGTTTTTGTAAACTTACGTGACGAATAAAAACAATGTTCAATGTTCAAGTTCAAGGTAATGAAAGGGTAGGAGGGGGGTGAGTATGGGATAGAGGAGAGGGAGGTGGAAGGGCAAGGGGAGGGGGGAGGGTGGGGCTTGTTCATGTACTCTAGTGTGCAAGGGAGGTTTTTCGCTTACTCGCGATGGTGTCAGGCGGGTGTTTTTTCCTCTTGGCGTCACTATTGTCCTTGCACGTGCTGGGGCTCAGGTCCATTGCTGACGGGTCACTTTTGTTGTCAAACGTTGTAAGTCCGTCTGCAGACACCGCTGACTGTTTCGGTACCTCCGTTTCCGGTGTTGACAAGGTTTCCTTGATCGGTGCTTCCTGGGAAGCTGCTTTCACGACTTCTGTCGATGTTGTGTCTTGGAGTATCTCCGAAGCTTCTTTTTCAACTTGTGTTTTGCTCTCGCCGGAACTCAGAGGCAGTGCCTCTCCGGGCTGCGCTTGAGTGGAGAGAACATCTCCGCTAGCATCCACGACCTCGGAAATGTCCATCAAACGTTCCGGGTTGGCATCAGGGTCGTTGCCAGAGCCTCGTACTACGGTTGCATAACTTTGAGAAGCACTCGTCACTCTCATGCCCAAATCGATTACAACGTGCGCATTTTGGCGTACGGCACTGTCGTCGAATATGACCAACCTTCTTGCATCGTAGACACAAGGGTGGCCGTCCTGACATCACCAGAAGGGATTGTATGCCATAGACTTTCAGTAGGTGAGGGATGTCTTCCGACGTCACGGTGTCGTGCAGTGTTAGGCAGACCTCCCTATTCAGCGTCTCCATGTTCTCCATTCCTGGCACGCGCCACTTTTCTGGTGCCACTGCTTCGAACCGTGCCGAATGGTGCTAAGACTTCGACGACCTTTTTATCTTCTAAGTATGAAGGTAGCCAGAGTAGCTTGAGCTTCACATCCTTTGAGTTCGGGTCATGATTAAACACTTTTTCCCTTTCACGCTGAGTTCTTTCGCGGTTATAAACTTTTCTGTGGCTTCTGGACTAGCCAGCGTCGCCATCCACACATGGCTCATCTAAAACTGTCCGAGAGACACCACTTCGTTCAGATCGACGACTCCTCTAAAGGCCGGTTCAGACACTTGCGGTTGAGTGCGCTTGACTGCGTTGTGTCGAGAACCGAAAGCCAGTCACCGGCACACCTGTGCTTCGTATGAAGCGTGGAATTCAATTCAAGGACTCATCTTGGCACGCGATATTAGCAGCAGGGATGTCCTGGTTTCTCGCAGCCGCAACGCAGTCAAACACAGTCAAACGCAACTGTCTGAACCAGGCTTACGTCCATCGCGAAAGTCAACTGCGCGGTAGGGCCGACCCGTGAGGTCAGCGTGGAGGAAGACAGAGTTTACGCACAAGGCTCCAGGTGGAAAACGTGGGAAGTATAATCGTATACTCATTTTGGCCGGTCGCCGGAATAGGAACGTCTCTTGGGGCCACGGGTGCCGCTTCACTGTTCTCCGAGTAAATCTTGTGATTTTCGTTACCAGTATAAGAAATAGAGACAGAAGGGTTTCCTCGGCCTGAGGCCGATTGTTGACAACGACACGAATTTTTTGTTGCGACGCGGAGATTTCGCAATATCAAATTTGTCCACCTTTCGTGAAACACCCTGTATATTTACAATATATTGATATAGACAGTATATTGAAAACGAAGAGAGAAGAAAGTGAGTATTGAATTTCTTGCATTAAAGTTAGGGTAAGGGAAAGAGAAAGAAAGCTGGCGAAAAATTAGGCCAGGAGTGGGGAGCGAACCCTTCGCCTATCCGGGGCGACGCCTTAACCGATTAAACCATCCCGGTATTTTTGTGTTCTTTATTGCATGGGAATACAAAACGAGAGGTACACATCATAGGATAGCTCAGGCAAACATTATGGTCCAGAACACTTTAATATTCATTAAGCTGGAGAGCAGGGGCAACCAGTCAGGCAGAATTTCGCGACACTCATATACTTTTGATCTCGGCTACACACTGAGTAAAATAAAAACGAACAGGCTTTGGTGCCTGAATGGCGTATCTTACATTCATTCGAGATTTCTATATACTATATAAACCCAAGAGCATAATGAGATCAACGGCACAGGGTCTTTTGAAGAAACCGGTAGGAAACGTATTGACTGCGCTGAAATGTTCAGGTCTTTTTTCAACGTCCGCCGCAGGACGTCCCAGAAACAAATTGCGTCCCAACAATCAATAAAAACATGTTCTATAGTTTTCCGCTGTTTTGCACAGTAGACAATTCACTGTCCATGGAACGAACACCCTTTCTCATTTATTCACACATTGGCCAGTAGTACATGTATCATTGATGATAAAGAGGCAGTCGACAGGATCGTGTGCAGAGCAGCAAGAACGTAGTTTAATGGACGTCGGCGGTATTTATCAGATAGCGCCGGGCGCACTGCGCATGACTAGTGCCTTGTCATGCGAGGCGTTGTACATGATAAGCCCGATACATCTCTTCACGGGTAACAAGACAAAGTACAAAGTAAAAGTTCATGCCACTTGATTGAAGTCAGTCATGATGGAGACGCTCTGGAGGCTTCACCGTGCGAGTCGACTTCCTGGCTTGCGACCCGCCATCGCCTGAAGGTTGCTGTTGGCGTGACGGTGTTAAGGGCTGCGTCGTCGTAACAGTGGCCAGGTTTCTGTTGGCCGTAGGTGCTGCACCGCCGTTTGGAGTTTCCTGGATCTGCGACGTCGCCTCGTTGCTCGGGGTTGACTCTGTCTGGACTGGATGGTCGGTGCCATTCTCGTCTGGACCGGGCGTACTCCAGTCGCCGTCGTCACTCGCTTCCGCATAGTGCTCTCTGGTATGTAGCAGGTGCTGCCGGTTACGTCTCATCATTCGGGGATCTTCTGTCAACACACGGTAAGACCTGGGAGCGGCCGTATCAACCATCTTGGCTTTCCGCGACCATGCAGTGTCTAATCCTCACGACGTCCCCTTGAGCTAACGGTGGCAGTGGTTGCCCTTTTTGAATTTGAACGTGTTCCTTTGCTGTAGTGGCTGTTACTTCGCCAAAGTCCGGAAGCTGAAGACGCCTGCCTTGAAGAAGTTCCCCGGAGATCGGCCGTCTTCCAGTAGCGAGGAGCGGTAGGGCCAGCAGGCCTAACCAGAAGTCGTCCCTGAATTCTTCAGTTTTCTTCAGAATGCGCTTGACAATCTGCACACCCTTTTCTGCGAGTCCGTTAGACTGAGGGTAGTGGGGGCTGGACGTGACGTGTTTGAAGTCATACCTCTTCGAGAAGGCGGAGAACTCGTGGCTGGAAAACTGCGGTCCATTGTCGGTGCAAACTTCGAGCGGTATGCCGTACCTTGCGAACATGGAGCCGAGTGCCGCAATAGCGGTTCTTGCGCTTGTGTTCGTCAGCTTCTCGACCTCTGGGTTATTAGAAAGTGCGTCAAAGGCAACGAGGTACGAGTTTCCTCCAAAAACAAAGATGTCAACCCCAACCCTGCACCATGCACAGCTCGGAAGGGGGCGCATTAGTAGTGGTCGTACTGGTTGCTTGTAAGAGAACTTTCTACATGTAGAGCAGTTCTGTATCAGCAGGGTGATGTCGCCGTTGAGACTCGGTTAAAAAACAAGGCGTCGTGCCCTTTCTTTGCAATTCTGTAAACCGAGATGACCGGCGTGAATTCTTTGTAGGTTTTCTCGTCGCATGCTTCTCGGTATGAACACTTTTGTTCCCTTAAAGAGTACTCCGTTCACCACAGATAGTTCCGATGCAAAAGGTTTGAGTTCACCTTGGAGTGGCTGGCCAGCTGACAGGCTGCTGATGCTCGACGGCACGTAGTCGTCCCGAGCAGTCTCTTCAGCCAGTTTTTCTTGCGTTGCTTCCGTCACCCTGGAACCCAGGAGCTGAATCGCGTGTACTACCACGTCGTCTGTGGCACCAGCCTTGTCGACCTGACCGACGGGAGACGCCCGTGACAGCATGTCTGTCAAGACTAGGTGCTTCCCTGGAACATACTGCAGGACACAGTCGTATTTGAGAAGTCTTAAAAAAAATCTTTCTAAACGAGGCGGCATGTCACAAATTCCTTTCATTGCAACAGACAGGAGCGGCTTGTGGTCTGTCTCAATGACGACCTTCTGCCCGTAAACAAACTGGTGACATTCGTCCCAACCAAACAAAATGCTAAGCGCCTCTTTTTCAATTTGTGCGTAACGTTGTTCCACTTGCGTTAGCGCTCGGGATGCGTAAGCCACTGGTCGCCAGTGACCGCCGTGACACTGCAAAAGCGCCGCACCGACGCAGTCTTTCGATGCGTCACACGGTATCTTGGTCTCCTTTCGAGGATCGAAGATTGCTAACACGGGCGCTGTACTAAGAATCTGCGTGATGCTGTTCCACTCGCTCGCATGGTTCTTGGTCCACTCAACACCGAATGAGTCTTGATAAGCGCTCGCAACAGCCCCGTTCTTTCAGACAGGTGCGGCACATATTTTCCCAAGTGGTCAATCACCCCCAGCATACGCTGAATGTCTGCTTTGTTCTTTGGCACTGGCATTTCCAGCAGTCCTTGCAACAGCTTTGGATTGGGCGAGATACCTTTCGCTCCGATTATGTTACCAGGAACTGTATTTCCGTTAAGCCGAACCTACATTTCTATGCGTTAAACGTTAAACCAGCTTTTTCAGCAGCTTTCAACGCTGACACTAGCGGTCATCATGCTCTTGCCGCGTCGCGCCCCACTCCAAATGTCGTCCATATACACGTGCACGCCAGTAGACCATCGAACACTTGACTCAGTGCCCTTTGGAAAACTTCTGGCGCCGACGAGATACCAAAAGGCAGTTGGAGGTAACGGTATCTGCTAAAGGAGTTGCGAAGTACATATTTTCGACGTTTCCCGTCCATGGTGTCTGGTGGAAGCCAGAGTTTACGTCTAGGCAGCTGAAGTAGACTGCGCCGGCTAGTTCTCCATCTATGTCTTCCCGCTTGGGAAGCTGGTAGTGCTGCCTCTTCACATGCTCGTTGATTCTTCTTGGGTCCATGCAGACCCGAAGTCTACATCTTTTTTGTTGACCAAAACCAAAGGTTACCCAATCGGTGGGAGTCTTCTCTTTGATGATTCCCGCTTGCTCCATTCTTTAGAGCTCGTCGCGAAGAGGCTCACGGAGGGACAGGGGCACCCTCCGGGCTGGCTGGACGACGGGGCGGCACCAGGCTGCAGGACCATGCTGTAGGGCTGCTTCAGGCAGCCTAATCCATCGAAAAGGTGCCCGAATCTTTAGTCCCTTGTACTCCTCCGAAGTTTCCGATGGCGTCCACTATGCGCTGCGCAATTCTAAAGGCTTCGCTTGCATCCAGTCCCAGTATTGCCTGGCGACCATCTTCACGACAAAGAACTTCACACTATTAGCAGCCTTTCCGACGGTCACCCTCTGGCACGTCGTTCCAAAGTTTCTTATCACTCCTCCAGTGTACGCTCGCTGGACAGAGCTACTGGGCTTCAACGCTTCTGGCGCTCGCAGCTTTTTGTACACTGAAAACGGTAGCAGGCTGACTTGAGATCCGTGTCAACTTTAAAAAGACTTCTCGAGCAGAAACTTGAGCTTTGTGATCCATCGTGTTTTCCGTTTTGCCGCCTATCTCCAGCACGTCCAAGTCATCGTCGACGTCATCGTTGACGTCATGTCTGCTTACTTCAACAACTACGGTCGAGCTAGGACAGCAAATCGCGAAGTGATTAAGCTTCCGGCATGAGTTGCATTTTTCCCCTAGGCGAGACCCCGTCTGACTTCGTGTCGCTGATTGCATTTTCCGCAGCGTAATTGCTTTTTGTCTTTTTGGTCCGCCTTGCTGCGTTGCGGTGCCGCTTGTTGCGAGATAGCATCATTACGGTTGGCCGCCTTGTTCCAGACTTGGTTTCGTTTCGCCAGAGTTTCCACTACTTTGCACATTTCTTCTGCCTTTAGCAACGTTAGACCCTTCTCGCGAAGCATTTTCTCGCGAAGCTTCGAATCATTCGTGCCGAACACGATCTGGGGCCCTAATCTGGACACTTGGCGGAAAAGTCGGCGAGAAATCTGGCGGCTATGATTGGCCGGCGCCAAGGTCAAGTGCGGCGTCGGCCAATCACGGGCGCCAGATTTCTCGCCGGCTTTCTCGCCAAATGTCCAGATTAGGCCCCTGGTCTCTGATTATTGAGTCATGCAGTTCTCCAAAATTGCACTAGGCGGCTAGTTTTTTCAGGTCTCGAATGAACTTTTCGACGGGTTCTCCCTCGGCTTGCGCTCTTGAGCGAAATACGTAGCGTTCATGCACTTCATTGCTCACCTCGGCGAAGTATGCTTCAAACTTTCTGACGAAGGTTGCGTAGTCGTCCTGGTCTTCCCCGTCCTCAAAGTTGAAGTTGTTGAAGACGTCGAGTGCTTCGTCACCGGCGACGCTCAGCAGGACTGCAGCTTTTGCAGCTTCACTTCTTGGACGTACTTTCGATGCCGTAGCCTTCAGGAACAGCTCGACCTTCTGCTTGAAACGCTTCCAGTTTTCGAAGAGGTTGCCCGACAGTTGTAAGGGCTCGGGGTTTTGAGCAGATCCATCGTCGTCACTGCGTCGTCTGACTACGCTCGGACCCGCACCGGCCACTTCTGACACCATGTATCATTGACGATAAAGATTCAGTCGACAGGATCGTGTCCAGAGCAACAAGAACATAGTTTAATGGACGTCGGCGGTATTTATCAAAAAGCGCCGGGCGCACTGCGCATGACTAGTGCCTTGTCATGCGAGGCGTTGTACATGATAAGCCCGATACAACGCCGAACACACTTTTTACTGCTTACGTGTAGGAATGGGAAAGCATTATAGTCCCGCTGGTGAAATGTGTTCGAGTAAAGTTTCTACACGCATTAAAGTTGTTTATGCCGGTATTCTATCCGATATGTGTGTGTATTCGGTGCATGCGGCGCTCCGGCGGTGACATCACGATCCCTCACTGCGCAGGCGCGGCTCCCCCACCGGCACCACGGCTTCCGGACGAAGCACCTGCGTTGTTGTGCTTTTCTTTGTGTTTTATTTATGAGGCGCGTTCGCTTTGACCTTAAGCGGCGCGTGCAAGATGACGTATTTGTATGGCCATCTTTCGGGCAGAACGCCCACGCTTTTTCGCGTACTGGGACATATAAGGCTTTTGCTTATTAAAGCGCCGTAAATGTGGCGTTATGCTGCGAGTTTTTTTAGTACCGGTTTGTTTGAGCTGGGGCAAACGGACAAAGACGACGCGCGCAGTGACGATGCCGTTTTGGCCCCGCGTGATTGGCTGCGTCGAATCGGAGCTTTGACTGCGGTAGCGTTTAGAGCGAAGGAAGTATACAAAAAGAAATTGGCACTTAACCCGGGGTCATACTGCGTATACATCGTACAAAAGACTGTCTGAAAACACATTCGAACGGAAGTCACCACAAAACCCGTGGTTCGAAAGCCGCACGGCTACGAGTTCGAGCAGACAGCTGTCACGCTGAATTCTAACCACGGACATCACGGTGATTGATGTCTCCAGACTGTTTTTTTTAATGTATGAGCTGTGTGACCTCCGATTACGCTTCATCTCCATGGTTCCTGAAAGGAAAAAAAAAAAAAAAACGGGGCCGGGAGAAGTTTCAGTTGCCACGCCTGCAGCTCGAGCTTTCTGCCCTCGGTGAAAGCTTCGGCAGCTCGTGATCTTCGAGCGTGTATGTGCAGTCAAAGCACGGCGGAAGGCAAGGAGCGCGTGCTGGAGGCCAAAGTAACCGAAAGAGACGTCCCACCGTTGTCTCCCTGCCAGTGAGTACAACAAAGCTCAAGTAACGTGGAACTTCGGCTACAAACAGACTCCCGTGGACGAAGACATCGATCACCAGTTAAACTTGAGAACATCACCTCTTGCTTGCTTCCTCCACGGTACTCAGAAAGGTTTATACACAGAGACGGACACAAACATGGGAAACAAACAAGCAATTGTCTGTGTGCCCTTTCCTTGTACAAATCTCTTTTTTTTGTATTGAGGACATTTGCCATTCCGCGAAGAAAGCAATCGCCAGACCGTGCTTGGTTAATATGTTGGAATTCCGAACAAAATGCAACACCCAGCGCTGAACAAAGTCAGCTCAGGACCTAGCACATCTCCGGCCTTGACATTTTTTTTCACCGTCCGTTTATCGCGAATTTGTTATCACCATAATGTTGGCACGATCGTGGACTTAGTAGCAGATCAAATATTTTCTCATTGGTCGTGCGTTCGCCTATCCAGAAGTTGATTTGCGCATTTCTCAACGCAGAACGTGTTTATGGGCTGGATTTCCCGCAAAAAGCGTAACGCTCGACTTTGACGAAAACGTTTTACACACAGGATGAGGTAATATAAAGACGCCTTTGCTCGAACTGTAGCAGGAAATGAATAATCATCCGATTATGTAGAAACCAAACTTAGCTGTATTAATTATTGCATGATCATAACGAAGTACTGGAGGAACGGCGACGCGCTGGAAGACTGCCGCGCGCCGGCGCTCGTGGATTGCAGCACTGCCGTCGCCGAAAAGGGCTCACGGCAGCCGATGCTGTTGCAATTTGCGCCGCCGCTCTCTCTGCGTGTTTTTTAACTGCTGATGGGGTGCTCTGTTGATTGCGTGTGATCGCGAGTGAAGCCCTCATCAGCCTGACTCGAAGACACGTTTTAGAATAATACTGGTTTCTACATGAGCGCATCAACGTATGCGAACTGTGGATCAATTGGAAGCCGGTTTTTATATATTTATTGATTTCAATACCCTCAAGCCTAACGAAATTACAGATTGGTGTACATTAGGATACGGCACAGAACAATATAGATGAGTAGGATAAGTTTTATGCAATCTAAGGATGTTTTCAGAAATAAATAATTGATGGAATGCGTTAATGTTACATACAGGTATGCCTGCGTTATAAGAATGATTATAACGAAATGAAACATAGGAAGGTGCTGTGAAGAGTCGTTGACTGAATGATGTGTTATAAGAATTTATGAAAAAACAGTCGAGCTACCCTGCTACGCAAGGCAATACTTGGCAGAAGACTTGTGATCGTCACTTGAAAAATATGCTGGATTACAATTACAAATTACCGAGCCTCAATGTAATGGATATCCTTACAAATTACTTTCGCTCAAAAGTAACGGATTTCTTTACT
Source organism: Ixodes persulcatus (assembly GCA_013358835.2). Taxonomy (NCBI): domain Eukaryota; kingdom Metazoa; phylum Arthropoda; class Arachnida; order Ixodida; family Ixodidae; genus Ixodes; species Ixodes persulcatus. The sequence continues at coordinate 52,247 of JABSTQ010006605.1, forward strand.
CGTTACGTTACAAATTAATTTCACGTTACTTTTTTCGTACACTGATCAAGAGAACAATAGAAACAATTTCGATATTTTCCAAAAAATGTTCTGCAAGACTCTATTTAATTTCTCATACGCCCGTATTACGATAGTCCTCGTAAAATAAAATATTGTATTTAAGAGAAAGAGTGCAGTTGTACTCCGTTCACCTGCAAGCTGAGAAGGCACCCAAAGCTGCAACCACACCCGACATTCCGCTAGCTTACGACCTCCGGATTGTGCCGACAAAGCTAGCTCTGCGCATGCCAAGTAGCAGCGTCTTCCTCCGCTACGAGATTCGAAGCCAAAGATACGATCGACAAAGCTCCCTCAGGTGTTTTGCCTGTTATACACAAGAAAACAAAAAATTGTTTCTAACGTTACAATGTATCGCCAATGCAGAATGCAGGCGTCCGAGATTACCCTGAGGTGTTTCTGTAGATTAGAGTTTGTTGTTCTTGCTGATAACAATGCGTGTTTTTTGGGTAGCAAAGTATACACTGAACTCTAGGTGTCCGTTCTCTCTAATGCCCTCAATTTTGAACATCTCATTAAGAGATGGTAATGGTGACGGCGCACACTCCATGACCGAAAACTCGACCAGTCAGAGAGAAAGTGGCGGTTACGGGTTATCGATCGTTCATCGGTTCTCACTTTTATACCAATATTCGTGGAGGCCAGGGAAGGGGAGGGCATAGAGAGCGAGAGAAGCGGTGGCCATCGGTCTCTCAAAGCAATAGAGGATCACACCACTTTTACGCGTTCTCTCTCTCTCTCTCTCTCTCTGTCAGCACTCCTTAGATAACTCCCCCCCTCCCCCTTTATGTTGAAAGTTGACTGTAAAGTGATGAGTCGACTCGACCACCATGCCTAGACAAGTCAACCAAAGGAGTATCGTCCGTACGTTCGAAGACGGTGCTCTTAGCCTCGTGTCGGGCGCTTTTCAGCGTCCCTCAAGAGCATGCTAGGATGAAGTAGGGCACATCAAAGACAAAGAAAATTTGACCCCCTCGTGCGAGGCTACATTGTCTGTTACGTGAGTGGTGAACCCGCGAATGAAAGGGGTACAGACCCGCGTTTGATGCCTGCGCAGGTGGCGGGAGACGTCAAAGAAGTTGGAAAGGGTGAAACGGTGTAAAAGACAAAAACAAAATAAACACGAAGAGCTTTCTCCTGCCGGGGTGAAGAGAAACACGACGGAGGGCGATGGAGAGCCTATTCGGCGTTGTCTTACTTGATCGTTGTCTTTCGCGTATTTGTACATGCCCGTTTTTCTAGTGTTTCTAGTGACCGGTCATACAAAAAATCGTATTTTCTTTTCGGCTCTTCTCCCCTTCCTGATGTTTTCTATTTTGTTGAACTTGCTATATTTATGCTGCTGAATGTTCTGCTCGCAATGCTCCAGTTATTCTATTATGCTCATATTTTTAAAAAGTAACGAGAAATTAAAGTAATCCGTTATCAATATTTTGTAACGAATTTACGTTACAAAGTACTTAAAACAAAGTAACGTGACAATTGCAAAATTACTTAGAAAAGTAACGGATTACAAGTAGTCCGTTAATTGTAAGGAATTACTTCCCAAGTATGCTTGCGGTGACAAATTAGATTTTATATAAATGACTTGGAGTGCGACGACGGTTTCTAGAAATTAAACGAGCTGAATGATTTTGCACAGCCCCTAGCAGGTACTTCAAGGGGCGATGCAACCATTTTTGTACCTTGCGCAAATACCATTAAGAACGTATCCCTGACGTTAATGACCTATGAAACACGCGTTCGTTTTTCACCCCCGCAATAGAAGTCCCAGAAAAAAAATAAAGAAAAACGAGCAGCGTTCACCCCCTCAACTCGCAGCCAGAACAAGCGGCCACGTGATCCGGAGCCAATTATATGCCGCCAATGCTGATCATAGCCACGCGCTGGGGTTGGCAAAGCACAGGACACGCGCTGAGTTCCAGACATTGTTATGGCTCGGCTAGTGACGTCACTCCAGCGATTGGACACGGGCCACTACCCGAATGCTTCTCGAGCTAGTAATTATCACGAGCCCAAATCGAGTGCCCACGCAATCCTAGAGTCTAATCTATGAACCGCATTTAAATATCGTCATTGGGTGTACTGCGATCCCACGTTACGTCATCAAAATCATCATAATTTGCAAAGGACAGATTGAATGAAGATGATCGCTTTTGTCCTTGAAATTACACCGCAACAAAGGAGTTTCTTGGCCAGTGGCGTTTGCGTGCGAGTAACCGTGAGTCCCACTAGTGCCAGTAAGCTCGTGTAAAGTGAAAAACATTCCAATTGAATATCGTTGCACCACTCCTTTAAATTAAGGTTCAATCGAATGAGTGTTATATAGTTGGTTAATTTCGAAGAGGAGGTAGCAGGTGAAAGGTTTTGTTTTAGGTAACGAGCATACGATTAGAATTTTTTTTCACATAATCAGTTTGAGTTTTTTAGAAATGTGATATAATGGGCACATATAGGTATTTAAGAAAAAACTCAGGGTAAAGGGTCATTGTTAAGGTAGCAGCAGAGTACAGTGGATTTTTTATGATTCTTTTATTACATTACATTTATTAATGTTAAGTTCCATTTGTCATGACTCACACCGCTGAAGAATCAAATGATATCAGTTTTTATTTATAAGAAAAAAAATCAACGTTAATTGCACGATGAATAAGAGTCATCTGCGAAACGTTAATTGAAAAAGGAGCGAAATTTGCGAATCGTTCATGAAGGTGAAAAAAAGGGGGCCTGCACAGAGCCTTTCGTACACCCGGATTGACTGAAGTAAGCGAGAGGTACTCTTGTCGGCAGTGGCGAACTTAAATCTATGAGTAAGAGAGCATTCTGTCAAGAAGATTACATTACTTTTATGTTGAAAGTATTGAGTTTTAGCAAAAGGAATTCGTGCGACGCTTTATGAAAATGCTTTGAGATGTCTAGAAGCGCAGTCTACCTGAATCCTCTATGAAAAGAAGTTTCAAGTTTTTAGTAAATAATGAAGACTTCGTCTCACACGAAATTGTTTTAGGAATCCGGGTTGAGCAGCATAGAAAAATTTTAGACTCCCCGAAAACCAACAAGTTGTGAATAACTGATACGCCATAATATTGTGCATTATATACAATGATAGAAATTGGCATGCGGTTGTTTGTAGAATATTTTCACCACTTTTACGTAAGGGAACCAGCATCCCAAACTTCAAGTCGTCCGAGAGCATACTGAGGTTGAGTGATTGAGTAAATAATTGTTAGAGCATTACTAAAGAAAATACATATGTGCCTTTCAAACACTTTGAAATAATGTTATCCATATAACGAGGATGATATTTAAGGTTAATAGTAAAAATAGAAAATACATGAACCCCATTTTTGTGGCTTCCGAAAAGCGGCAAATAAGTTGATAAAAACGATGTTGCAAAGATCACAGGAAGTACGTGTACTACCTTATTATCTATATGGCGACGTACCGCGGCTGGACGACGTGATGGTGGCGGACGACGGACCAACGTTGCGACCGACGTGAGCCGTTACTTAGCAACTGTCGTTCTGGTACCGGCCAATCGATCTTGAAGAGAGCCAGCTTCCGCAAAACGTGTTTCGTGAATCGTCCGAGAGCCGGCCGAGCAGTGGCAAACGCCAGTTTTGTTTGGATCGACAGGGAGATCAGGCTGCTTGGTTAAAGGCTCGACCGCAGGCTGTGAGATTTCAAGCCCACTTTTGGGAAGACCGTCGTGCCCGGCCATAACCGGCGGCGACCTCAGGATCCTAACCAGCGGTGCTGGACTCCCTGCGTCTCCGGTAATTAGGCCGACTCATCTACAAGCTGGGCACGCATGGAGCCTTGGCCAGGCACTCGAGACCGGCCTGCTGGAAGTCAGCAGCCCATAGCGGCCCCGCGAAGACCACCGTCGCGAAGACCGCTTTAGGCCTTACGATCTTCACCCTCCTCAGTATCGCAATACCATCATCATAATTCCATACGCATCCTGTCAACACGGCTTCATCACCTTCCACATCAAGCCACACCCTCGCCCACAATCTCCAATACAACATCGTCATTCATCTTGTATATATATCAGCACATAATCACCCTTACTAATGTTTCTACCTTTTTTGTGTTTGAGGCTTCTAGTATGGACCTTAGGGTCTCTCTCCAACCGCAAGCATCTCTCTAAGTTGACAATAAATATTATTGTTATAATTATCATCCTCATTATCGCGCCGGACATCAAGCGGAAGTGATACAGGTGCGAAACAATCACTCAACAATCGGTGCATGAAACGTCCTCGTCGTCGTCTTTTGACATAGCGGAAAAGCGGAGAAAAGAAAACGGTCGGTGTAGCCACGTGACTTCCGGCAGCTCACTCCTCTACATTTCTTCCTCCTCCTCAGTACAGATCGTCCACATCTCGCGGCCATGAACCTCCGTGCTTTTGTTTCAGTTTCAGTGTCGAGCAGCTGAGGTTTTCGGACTTTATTCAATATAAACGGGACCCTGTAGCAAAGTACTGAATGGGTAGTCACCTAACACAATATTAAATCGCCTGGCAAAAAAAAAAAAGCGTAAGAACGACAGGCCTACTGTTCCTTTAATACAAAACTGACAGAGTATTTTGTTTTATAACAGGCGCAATGCACAACTCGTTTATAACTGGCGTGGATGCAAACCCAAATAGACAAACAGGGTTTCACAATTGTATTATTCGGGCGGGTCAAAGGAAGCTAGATAGGACTTTGTCGTCAATGTTTTTTTTTTTTTTTTTAATACATGTTGTACCACTTCTATACCTTCGCGCTTTACGGAGGTACAGTAAATCTTTTTTCCGACAGTACGCGTGACAATTAGAGAAGCTCCTGTTTTTGTTTTTGGATTTTTGTTTTCACCTAGCTTTCAGGCCACACCTGCAAGCAGTAATTATGGTGTCTAATGTTTACCTTACTAATTTCTTGCACGTCGCTTTTTTTTTGTCTTTCCCCGTACCGCGACAAAATGCGATGGAGAAAATGTAAATTTTTAATCATTACGGTAATAAAAATAATTAAGGCTACAAATGTTTAAAACGTACGCATAATGTTGCTAATGCTGTGAAGGATGATAAAATCAAGACGACCGTTTCTATGTCTATCAAAAAAAACGCACATACGCTTGACTGGCAGGTTTCTCCAGATAAAATTAACGAAGTGAAATTTTAAACGCAACGTATATATTAACGAGGTACTCACAGAGGTCTAACTGCTACCTTTACAAAGGCAAACGAAAGTATTTAGTTAAATTAAACGTACAATAAAGTTAGAGGCACAAGTGCTTGCTAGTTTTACAGAAGGAAATATTTGTGAGAGATAATACCCGAAACCCTGTTGATTCCCGACACAATTACCTGGTCGGCGATATATTAAAGTGGTTCGCTAAAACCACACTTTGGCAATACTTTATAGAAGAATTCCACAAGTTTGGTTTC
>JABSTQ010006606.1:0-118957 GCA_013358835.2 Ixodes persulcatus
GACACGCTGGAAAGTTGCTGGCGCCGTGCATAGTCCAAGGGCATCACCTTGAATCGTACAGTCCATCCGGCGCGTGAGAAGCTGTCTTCTCTCGGTCCCGTTCGTCGACTTCGATCTGCCAGTAACGCTCTTCAGATCCATCGATGAAAAGTACCGGGAGTGGCGCAGCCGGTCTAGTGTGTCATCGATGCGGGGGAGTGGAATAGAGTCTTTCTTGGTTACTGCGTCAGCTGTCGGTAGTCCACGCAGAACCTAAGCGTTCCGTCCTTCTCTTGTCAGGCACGACTGGAGAGGCCCACGGACTGCTTGAAGGCTGGATGATGTCGTCGTTCATCATTTCTTGCACTTGCTCTTGAATGACCTCCTTTCTTTTACGGAGACTCTGTACGGCGATCGGTGCACAGGGAGCGCGTCGTCCTCGGTAACGATGCGATGCTTCGCAACGGCGGTTTGGCGCACTTTCGACGACTTCGCGAAGCAGTCGCTGTATTCGGCGAGGAGGTCAATCAGCTGTCGTCGTTTCGGGCCTGGAAGCTTCGGGTCGATGTCGAGCTGCGCTCGAGGCGCAATGTCTTGCTGAGGTGGCGATGATTCGTCAGCGATCACGGCGATTGCGGCGGAGTTTCGAAGTTCCTCGACGTGGCCCAATGCGGCACCTTTCGTGAGGGTTGTTGCGTTTCTTGTCGGAAGTTCGTCACGAGGACATTGCGCGCCCATCCTAAAGTTCAGCCACTCCTCTTGCACGCCGATCCTCTCCCCAGGAGCAATTGGAGGTTGCTTCCAGGACCACTTCGCCGCAGGTAGCTGTATCGGTCACGACGGGTACGACAACACATGATCGAGGCGGCAGGTTCACGTGGTCGGCGGCGACTCGGACGGCGGCTGACGCTGTTTGGGGTTTCTCTAAAGGTGAACAGGCTTTCGCAGCGTCAATCTGTTCTCACCCAGGTCGATGACGGCGCCGTATTCACACATAAAATCCATGCCGAGAATGCATCTCTGAACAGTCTTGTAGAACGACGAATTTTACAGGGCACGTTTCGCCGTGAATTTCGACGCGAGCAGTGCAACTTCCTACTGGTGTGATGAGGTGCCCTCCGGCGGTTCGTATTTGAGGTCCATCCCACGGCGTTGTCACTTTTCGCAGTCGGCGAGAGAGCCTCCCACTCAAGACTGAGTAGTCTGCTCCGGTGTCCACGAGTGCCGATGCGTCGAGGCCATCGATAACAACGTTTAGGTTTGTTGGACACCGTTGCAGGCGCGTCAGTGCGATGCGGGGCGTTGGGAGAGTGGTTTCACGCTCCGGCGTTTTTGGAGGCTGTTTGCTTCCGTCGTCTTCGGCAACATCACCTCCAGGCGTTGCCGCACCTAGTTTTCGGCGACGCAGGGGGGACAGGACTCTCTCGGCGAGGTCGTGGCGCTGGGGACGCTGAACGTCGTGGCGATGGGGAGCGGGCTTCACGGTGGAGAGACGGCACTGGGGAGGGCGAACGTCGGAGGTACTCCTCGATGTCGCGAGGGCGCTCGTCTACCTTGGGCGCGGGTCGTTCGGGTGGACCCGCGCAGCCCAGTTGTCTGTAGGGGCATCGGCGGTAAATGTGGCCGGCTTCACCACAGTGATAGCACACGGGCGTCGATCGGCCGTACTGAACTCGTCGGTCTTCGTGGCACTGCTGGTTCTGGGTGGGGCGTGCGCCCGATCTTCCTGGCTTCGGGAAAACTGCGGCGCTGGAGGTTCCCGTCGGGGTGGCGCCGTGTACGGGTGAGCAGGGGGCGGTTGTCGTGGGTAGCTGCGGCGTAGCTCAGCGTCGGTGGTTCGGGAGCGGCGCTGACAAGAACTTGTGGCTGCAGCGCCTGCTGAACTTCTGCCCGGACAACCTCGGCGATTGAGGGCGAATCCGGGCTTGCGGCAGCAGGAAGATGTTTTTGATTTGCTCCCTCACGACGTCCCGGATGATCTCGCGGAGGTCCGGGCCATTGCAGCTGGAAGTCGAGAGGGCAGCGACGCCGGAAGTCGCTGGTAATGGGAGGCCCGTGCTTGAAGCGCACGTTCGATGTTTGTGGCTTCCTTGACGAAATCTTCGACGGTGGCTGGGCGGTTGCGGACAAGGCCACCGAAGATGTCATCTTTTACGCCTCGCATCAGGATCCGAAGCTTCTTTTCGTCAGTGGCTAGAGGGTCGGCCCGAGCGACCTGGCGCAGAACATCTTATACAAATCTGGTGATCGTCTCGCTTGTGCCCTGGGTCCTCATTCGAAGGAGGTCCTCGGCCCTCTCCCGTCGGTACTGGTTGGTGAAAGTCCGTCTCAGCGCGTCCTTGCAGGCGGTCCACGAGGTCAGGGAAGTTTCGCGATTCTCGACCAGTGCCGGGCGGTTCCTTCGAGTGCGAAGTAAGGACTCTGTAGGCGCTGTTCTTCCGTCCATCGGTTGTGCTGGGCCACTCGCTCGTACTGCTGTAGCCAGTCCTCGACGTCTTCATAGGGCTCACCATGGAAGGACACGGGCGTACTGGCGGCGACGGGTAGGACAACAACGGGTGGCGTGGGTCATCGTCGCGGTCTTCTTCCTGGTTTCGGGGGCAAGGGTCCAAATTCCGGGGATTGGCCTTTGGTACGGCGGCTTGATCGGGCTTTGGCGTCTTCTGCGAAGCGTAACCTCCCGGGGCTGAGCACGTCACTTGGCGGGCGTGTTTTTGGAGGGGTACGCTCCACGGGATAGAATGCGATACCCCGCACCTCCACCAAAATGTCACGAATGACAAGTGATGAGGCGATAATAACTGAGTAAACTGAACGTTTAATGGGGCGAACTTGTGCCCAAAAATAAAAGGGAAAAGAAAGATAACAAGAGAGCGCGCGCGGGTGTCGAAGGCGGCGAAGCAGCAAGATCGAACGCTGAGGCGAAACTGACTTTGGCTCGCCACGCGAAATTCTAATGTACACGCGTGGGCTTCTGGAATAATCGGCGTAGAAGGTTCGACGCGTAGAACATTCAGACCTCGAACAAGCAACAGGATTCTCGAATTTTCCAGAACACTAAATTGCAGGGATAAACAAAATAGACGTCGCTACCAGGAATCGAACCCTGGCCTTTCGCGTGGGAGGCAGGCACGATAACCGATAGGCCACGAGCGCGCTGCCTGCTTGGTCAGCTGCGCTCGCGGCAGTATTGCCAATGGCAATGGCACCAACACCAAATCCAGCTGAAGAAATAATAATTGATATGAGCGCGTTTTTTTTCTTTATCTCAGAATATTTACACCCGTATATTATTTATTTATTTTTCATAGGAAACACTGCGAAATTAAGCTCCGAATTTCGGAAATTTTGGAATCAAACAAAAATAAACTCCTATAACTCCGAATTTAAGGGGAAAAAGAAACTCCGAAAAAACACCTCCGAATTTTACGAAAAAAATAACTCCGAAAAACACGGAATCCTAGTTATACTTTGGCAGCCCGCCGTTTCTGCTTCATCTCATAAAATCCGAGTTCGCATTTACGACTAGATTATTCGAAGGAGGCGTGCACTGACTTGGATCTAATATATCCTAGTATAAAATCTCCGCGATGATTCTACACCATTATGGCATGCCAGTGCTCTTCCTGTTTTGGACCCTGTCTGCGGGAGGACTACAGAAGAGAACACGACAAAAATAGCGCATGCAAGTTAGCGCACGACAAAACTACAACGTGTACATAACATTTGGCATAACGAACAACGTACAGCTCAAGAGATGCCTGCGCATCTACTTACCCGCAAAACGCTCAAAGAGCCAATCTCTGTGATTTACGAAATCAGCTCAGCGAATGATGAGGCGGAACATCTGTTTAGACCTTAAAATGAAGTCTGCGCTGTGGCATACGCAATGCAAAGCGTCATGCTTGCATTGCATGATGCCACAGCGCAGACTTTATTTTGAGGTCCTAAAAAGATGCCCCGCCTCATTATTCGCTGAGCTGAACTCGTAGAGCGCAGAGATTCGTTCTTCGAGTGTTTTGCGGGGTAAGTAGACACGCAGTGCATTTCCTAGAGTGTAGTGCACGTGATAACAGGCGCTGTGCAAAACAGCAGAACATCAATATATAGCACAGCGATAGAAGACCAGGTGCAAAAGAGCACGATGTCAAAACGGCAAAACGATAACAAGAGCACAGAATCATAACGGCGCATTTGGTCGTTTAAGCGCAGCACTTTACCGCTGTGCCCCCTAAACTCGTCAAACACAAGCCGAACTTGACGGAGCGCACCGATTGGACAATCACGGCGATGTCTTCGCGTTTTCGTCACCGACGTCCAATCGGCGCGCTCCGCGAACTTTTCGGCTCCAACTTTGTGTTTGACGAGTTTAGGGCCCCTGGATACCGCGCATGCGTGGTAGTACTCCGGGTGCCCACTTGGCATACCTCAAGTCCCTCGATACTTCTTTTACAAGTAGCGACAACCAATAGAAATGACAAAGCACCGTTCGCTGGAACAAAATGGCGGCATTCACTTCAAACCTGTGCTTGTGCGCCGCCATTCGCTTCCTGAACACCTGCACCGTCACGCAGTCGCCGCTTCAAAGAATGTCGCTACTTGTAGGAAGCTCTTATCCAGAGACTTTAGGTATGCCACATGCTTCGAATGCACTGCGCGAGATTGTCGGCTTTTTATTCTCGATTCCTGTACGCTACACAGCGTTTCCATAGCTCCGACCGTACACAACTCTATAGGATCAGATATGGAGCCGATCGAACGGGGCCGAAAATACCCAGTCACTGCGCTTGTCGCCTTTGTGCGTTTGAAATCGCCTGCTGAACCAAGCACTCGCAGAGAAAAAGAAAAAAAAAAAAAAAACCAGGGGTCACGCCGCGATCACTGGGCGTGAAGGATTTAGCCGGTGATCTATTAAACTCACAGGGAACGAGGATCGTCCCTGACGGTAAACCTTTGGCACGGCTTTATTGATCCATCCAGGGCCCTAATCTGGACATTGGCGAGAAAGCCGGCGAGAAATCTGGCGTCCGTGATTGGCCGACGCCGCACTGACTTTGGCGCAGGCCAATCATAGCCGCCAGATTTCTCGCCGACTTTTTCCGCCAAGTGTCCAGATTAGGGCCCCAGGGGCCCTAATCTGGACACTTGGCGAAAAAGACGGACGAGAAATCTCGCGGCTCTGATTGGCAGGCGCCAAGGTCAAGTGCGGAGTTGGCCAATCACGGCCGCCAGATTTCTCGCCGACTTTTTTCGCCAAGTGTCCAGATTAGGGCCCCAGGTGTGGCGTCGGCAGCGGCGTACTTGACGTTGAAAGGGGTAGGAAGAGTATGCTGTCCATAGCGCGGAGCTTTCCGAGTGAGGGACCTCACTTTTTTGTATAACGGTCCATCCGAATGCCCACGATAGGGGAAGCTCTATGTCTTTGCACGGAGAACGGTGATGTAATATTGCGTTGCCTCCGCCTTTCTTTAGTCGCGTTGTGGCCGATGACGAGGATAGCATGTCAAGCACACTGTTTCGAGCAGTTCGGGACCGCCTCTAAAAGGTGACGCTTAAAGATTTCCTGCCGGTTTTTATTATTTCGTGCATATTTGATGTGTTGGAATATTTCGCTGTACTGGAACAGTGGTTCAGGTCCCGGCGTGTGAAGAGCACAATATTAATAATACCGAATGTATCGCTTATCGCAGATATTTGACGTAGAAAATTTTGTCCTTTTCCAGGCAGCAGAGTACGTATTCGAGCTGCCTAAGAGAGGATATTTCAGCAACTTTACTCCATCAAATATATTTGAGTAAGGTGTCATTAGAAAGATGGCGGTCACAACTTGAGTTTTGAGTCTTAAATAAGGCACCCAGGTGATAATTTGCCTTTTAGCCGATAGGTTTCCTAGGACGGTTTAGAAAATAGAGATTTCTAGAAAGAACTGAGTGTTTATATTGAATTAGTCGTAGTTAAAGATTATATAAAATTGATAAAGGTTCGGATTCTCTAAATTTGCAATACTTTATTTTGAATATCAGCGAGCGTAAACGCCTCACCGTTCGTAATTATAAATTTGCATTAATATGTGAAACCCAAAATACACATCACAGGCTAAAATAGAAAATTAATAGTGGCAACCTTTTGATAATAGCGTATGCGGTATAAGTAAGCTTTTACTTAATTCTGCGTATATGATTAGTGATAGAACCTGGAAAGTAGTTTCAGAACAGTTTTGCTAAATATTCCCGAAGTGATCGTAGTCTATTCCACCATGAAACATTTTCAGAGGAGACCACGCCACAAATTGTCTTCGTTCGAACAGTGAGCAAAGTCTGAAATATAATTTTCTGAACGGTGAAAAGAAAGACACCAATACAAAAGAAAGTGCTGTCCGTGTTGTTGTTATTATATTTTTTCAGAGTTTAATTCCTTTCTTAGAATGGTCACAGTAGAAATGTCCTCGCCTTTAAAAGTATTGAAAAATATTTTGTACAAATATGGTAAGCGGTTTTCACGGAGATGCATTAATTGAGAGTTGTTTCAAAGTATTATGCTTTCTTCCCGAGAGCGAAATTTTTACTCTTGTACAGCAAACGATATAATAATAGACACGTAAGTAACGTAAACTAGAGTGTTGCGATATTGTTTCAGTTTAAGAGTACATTCTCCGATATATAGGTAGGGCAAGGCAAACTTTGGTGGTCACCGTTTGGATCGAATCAACACATTTTTATCAAACTCATCAATACAGCCTGCTGTGATCACCGGAAGAACACATATTTAATAATAGAGTTGAGTTTTCCTATATATCTTCTATTTATCTACAGAGTGTGAAAGAATATAATGAAATGTAACATTGCGGCAAAAAATGATCAACTTTAAGAAAATTCACATATGGGTCAGTTATGTTTGTTAGATTGGTAGGTATAAATTATATTTATTATTATTTATACCTACTGCTGGCCTTGATTAGACATTTGGAGGATGTGTGGTAGAGATACAAAGGATGCAAATGAATTGAGAAAAAAAAACGTATTTCATACTGTTAACCATTGTTTTACATATCGAAGAGTAAGGGGATTAGAAATGACTGTCGGAATAAACATTGAACGTACCGATCCAAAATGATCTAAATATCGAAAAAAAAACAAGGCACATTTCAACATTCCAACCATGGTTTTACATAATTAACAGTAAGGAGAATACCAATGACAGTCGGAACAAACAATCAACGCCCGAATACAAAAAGTATCATAGCCAGTGTGTTTTAAATTATATAGTGCGTGGAAAATACGAAACCTTGAAAATAGTAGTTCGAACAAATACAGGTTAAGGATGTTTCAGGATTTTTTTTGTTTCTCCTAAACATTTGTTCTTTTAATGCAATCCTCAAAAAGCCCAGCATAAATGTCAGTATTTTGTAATCATCATAAACACTAAAGGCTTGCTTAAAACACGATGATAACTTTGTAGCTAAACATAAAGACGGCATCTCTAAAAATAGGCTTTCTGGGCACTTAAGACGCGACCTTTTTTTTAATTTTTATTGAATTTAGCATATTAAAGTTTGTCCTCTACATACCCTTGACTTTAAACAGCGCAAATAAAATAAGAAAGGAAGAGACAACAGGAAGGAAAGAGTGGTAACTCACAACTGAGATTTTAATGAAGAGGTAGTAGAATATTAGAAAGATGTCAAGTGCGGTAACATAATAAAGTAAGGAAGGGGGACGAGGAAGAGATACAAAAATTAACCTCTCTCTGAGAGTCATTTTAAAGTAATGACAATTTACAATATTAACCAATTCCCAAGTGAATATATCTATGTACACATATTCACATGTTAACGACAAAGTTGACGGTGACCCAAAGGGCTATCACAAAAAGGAAAAAAAGAACGACAAATTTGGCGGTGACCCAAAGTGTAGTGGGTATCACAAGGAGGAAAAAAGAAGAAAGGAGACAATAATTTTACGGACTAAAATCTCAAAATTCGTTCTCTTTCGCCGTCAGAGCAATGAAGGCGTACGTATTACAGGCTAGGCCCTCCTTCGCGATCTTGCACGCCTCGTACACCTCTCTAGTCTTCTGTTCCTTAAAATGTTTAAGCACCTTCATCTTGGAAAACATTGGTGTGCACCCGCAATCTCTCACATGCACAGCAAGATGGCCTGCTGGCGTTGACTTAAGAGAAGGTGCATGTTCCCTGAGTCTCACATTGATGCACCTCCCAGATTGTCCCAGATACACCTTTCCACATGACAACGGTATTTCGGATATGATGTCGCTGTGTCATTCCACGAACTTCCATGCATGGTTTATTTTACATAGGTCATGGGTATTCTGCTGTCCGTTGATTTTCGGACATAATTGTTTAAGTTTGTAGGGCGCTGTGAGGAGGATGGGAACCTCAAATTTTGTGGCTAATCTTTTTAAGTTATGGGATAGGCGGTGAAGGTAGGGCATTACTACAGGTCGGATCTTCGTTCGGTTTTGACTTCCAAGTTGACGTGGATTTAACTTGCTCACCACGATGGTAGAAATAACTGAGATCGGGTACCCTGAAGCGCGAAGTCTCTGCACCTGGATGTTAAAGCTATCTCCTGCTGTGTGGTATCACGACTCCTTCAGAGCCGCCCCCAACATACTGGCAAAATTTCCTCTCTTGACGAGCTTGGTGTGTGCGGAGTCAAATTGCAGAAGTCTTTTCTTTGTACGTGGGGCGTACATCCAGCATACACTCTCGTTGTGGAACGTTATTTCAGATCCAGGAACTGGAAAAACTGGTTTCCCGGCCATTCATGTGTGAACTTAAGTGCCCCGGCGTGCTCTACGAATGTGGCTTGAATGTATTCCATGAGCATTGTCTTACCTTTGGGTCGGGCATTAAGGATTCGTCGACGTATCTGAATATACGACTAGGCTGGGGAATGTCAAGACTCTCATAAATGGCTCTATTATATTTTGAGAGGTATACATCAGTCAAAGCAGGAGTTACACAGGATCCTATGCAGATTCTTTTCTTCTGTATGTAGGGTTCCCCATTGAAGGTAATCACAGTTGAGTTCAGGTAAAGCCGTAGAAGCTCAAGGAGGGAATCTACTGGCATTCCGCAGTTGTTCTGAAATGCTACTTTTCCATTGTCTTCAGTGTGTTCTCTCAATGCAGTAAACATCGCCTCTTGAGGTATTGACTAAAATAAATATTCTACTTTGAGAAATAGGCCATACTTAACGGATGAGATGTTGTTTCCCAGATAGCCAATCACCGTCTCAGAATTGGGGACCAGAAAACGGTGATTCAATCGTAGGGTTGGCAATTGCCATTGAAGGAACCTTGAGATGGCTCCTTACCACGAGCCTTCTTTCCGCAACGACCGCACGTAAAGGACATCCTTCTTCAACAATACCTAAAAAACAAGCGAGCTCGTGGTCTTTTCCCGGTGAAGAATATGCCGAGTTGGTTTTATCGGCTGATGTTATCTGTTTTCCGCAATTGCACTAACTCAAACATGTGGCACAGTTGTCGAGCTCCGGCCTTCGCTGTCTTAGACTTGTAACCTTCTAGTTGCTTAAACGTTTTCCCGATGGCCACTCTTGCCTTATTTATGTAAACAGAATGTACATATCTAAATATATTGTAAATATGTAAATTGAGTTACTGCAATTGCGAAAACAGACAACATCAGCCGATAGACTAGCTGGACATATTCTTCACCGGGAAAACACACAAAGAAGGGCGTCCTTTCTGTGTGGTCGTTACGGAAAAAGGCTCGTGGCAAGAAGCCATGTCAAGGTTCCTCCAACGGCAATTGGCAACCCTACGACTGAATGCCCTTTTCTGGTCCCCAATTCTGAGATGGTGATTGACTATCTGGGAAACAACATCTCATCCGTTAATATGGCCTATACGTCGGCGTAGATTTATTTTAGTCAATACCCCACGAGATGATGTTTACTGCATTGAGAGAACACATTAAAGACAATGGAAAAGTAGCATTTCAGAACAACTGTGGAATGCCAGTATATTCCTTCCTTGACCTTCTACGGTTTTATCTGAACTCAACTGTGATTATGTTCCATGGAGAACCCTACATACAGAAGAAAGGAATCTGCATAGGATCCTGTGTAGCTCCTGCTTTGACTGATGTGCACCTCTCGAAATTTAATAGAGCCATTGATGAGAGTCTTGAGATTCCCCAGGTTAGTCGTATATTCAGATACGTCAACGACTATCTTATCATCCTTAATGCCCGACCCAAAGGTAAGACTATGCTCATAGAATACATTCAAGCCACATTCGTAGAGCACGCCGGGGCACTTAAGTTCACACATGAATGGCCGGGAAACCAGTTCCTCCGATTCCTGGATCTGAAAATAACATTCCATGACGAAATTGTTTGCTGGATGTACGCCCCACGTACGAAGAAAAGACTTCTGCAATTTGGCTTCGCACACACCAAGCTCGTCAAGAGAGGAATTGTTGCCAGTACGTTGGGGGCGGCTCTGAAGAAGTCTTGCTACCACACAGCAGGAGATAGCTTTAACATCCAGATGCAGAGGTTTCGCGCTTCAGGGTTCCCGATCTCAGTTATTTCTACCATCGTGGAGAGCCTGTTCAAACCACGTCAACGAAGAAGTCGAAACCGAACGAAGATCCGACCAGTGGTAATGCCCTACCTTCACCGTCTATCCCATAATTTAAAAAGAGTAGCCGCAAAGTTTGAGGCTCCCATCCTCCGTATAGCGCTCGACAAACTTAAACGATTATGTCCAAAAATCAACAAGCAGCAGGATACCCATTACCTATGTAATAAATAATAAATAAATATCGTATTGTCTCTTTTTCAACACAGTACATATACCGGCCCAAAAAAGCATGGCTATGCTTGTCTGCGGGACCTGTCGTCCAACACGTTGCTTACATAGTTATAACAAGGCAAGCACTATTTCCATGCAACTAAACTAAACCAAAAAATGAGAATTATACTTCACAAGAGAACAAGCGAAAAACGTGGACATTTTCAGTCACCTATCGACTGACAGCACCATTCTCTGGGGTCTTGTTTTAGTCTTTTTCAGAGAATCCAGGTTATGAAGCTCTTCTGGTAACTTATTAAAATAAAACGGAACATAGTCACACCTTGTATTCTTTCCATATTTAATATAAATCCTAGAAAGAATAAACCTTTCTGTTCGCCTTAGAATTTGTTCTTTGTTAAGGGAATTTTAAAATCACTATTGAAGTAATGGTTCACCAAAATTACGTAACAGTGCAATCTTTCAGTAGTTAACACTCTCGCGGCATTCATTTCCTCATCTTTCTCTACTTCTCCGTACATTGTCCCATATGTGATATTACATGCAATTTTATAGGGTATGTAATCAATATTTTTTCTTTTTATAGTTGGAACACATTCTGTATAACGAGATTACATAACGTAGGATAGACCCACCCAGTGCGTTATTAACCCTCTTTCGCAGAGAAACGGTCACCACACAACGCAACCTGTATAAATAGGCTGAGACGGCTCTCAATTTTGACGATACATTCCACACGATCATTCCATAAACGATTTACATCCAGATAAATCTCTAAATATTTGGTTGTTTGAACATAATCTAAAGGTACGCAGCTACAGGTTTTACAAGTATCTGAATGAAGGAACAGTGGAGTAGACAAGTTAAAATATTTGTAAGGACGATGGAAGCACATCAATTTAGTTTTACTACAATTAACAAAAATAGTATTGTCAGAAAACCATCTCATTAATAATTCGATATCTTGCTGGAAAATTGAAAGTGCGCTTGTTTCATCGCTATGTTCCAGTACCAAGGCTGTATCATCTGCATATTGATATACTCGAGATGCGAGAGGCAGTGCTCCAATTTGATTTACGTAAATATTAAACAGTAAATGTCCTATTGCTGATCCCTGTGGTACTCCATATTTAATCCGTGTTACGTTACTTCTACTGTCTCTTATTGTAACCAACTGATATCCGTAATGCAATCCGGCAGAAATGTATTGCACAGAAGTTCGCGGAATGCCACAGCGGCATCATATACGAAATACCGTTGTCATGTGGAAAGGTGTATCTGGGAAAAACTGGGAGGTGCATCAATGTGAGACTCAGGGAACATGCACCTTCTCTTAAGTCAACGCCTGCGGGCCATCTTGCTGTGCATGTGAGAAATTGCGGGTGCACACCAATGTTTTCCGAGACAAAGGTGCTTAAACATTTTAAAGAACAGAAGACTAGAGAGGTGTACGAGGCGTGCAAGATCGCGAATGAGGGCCTAGCTTTTATACGTACGCCTTCGATTGCTCTGACGGCGAAAGAGAACGAATTTTAGAATTTTAGTTCTAAATATTGTCTTCTTCTTCTTCTTCCTTCTTGTGATAGCCAGTATTCTTTGGGTCACCGTCATCTTTGTCGTTCACATGTGAATATTTGTACATACATATGTTCACTCGGGAATTGGTTAATAATGTAAATTGTCGTTCCTTTAAAATGACTCTCAGAGAGAGGTTAATTTTTGTAACTCTACCTCCTCCCCCTTCCTTACTTTGTTAATGTTACCGCACTTCACATCTTTATCTTTTACTGCCTCTTCATTAAAACCTTAGTTGTGTGTCAGCGCTTTTTCCTTCCTGTCGTCTCTTCTTCCCTTACTTTATTTGGGCTGGTTAAGTCAACATATCTAACCTACTCCAAGTACCACCCTTACAAGATAAATGCATTGATGAAAAAACGTGTCGCAAATTGCCTTGCTATTTTGTTTCTATGTAAAACGTTCTTGGTTTAAGACTAGTGGTGCTAAACCACAGCGCTGGTAAGTAAGTGGTAACCAAGTATTTAGTGGAGTTAGTTGTGAGCTAGTGTTAGTTAGGGTTGGAGTTAGTGTTAGAATTAGAATTAGAGTTAATTAGAGTTAGATTTAGAGTTAAAGTTAGTTCGTGTTAGAGTTAGTGCTAGTTAGAGTTAGTGGAGTTAGTGGTGCTAAGTCCACTTTTCAAGTGTCAATTTTCCTCTTAAATATAGCGGGTAAACTAAAGTTATCATTGTTGGATAGCGCTACTGAGCAGCTGAGCTGATAGAGCTCCGTCGCTCGTGCGCATGAACTCGTGCCTTGCGCCCGTGGCTAGAACGTACCCGGCTCTGAGCCGATCGCCATATTAAACCTCTTGTTCTACCTTGATATCGTGTCACCGTTCCCTGGCGCAACTTGCAACACGACTTGCAACGTGGTGTCAGAAGTGGGATGCCGCAAACGATGAGCCGATTTCAAGAGCTCTTCAGCAGGCACCGCCGCGCCAACCAGGGACCCACACGAAGGTAGGCGACTTTGCTCTCGGGGATCTTCGGCCGCAGCTACGCGATAAATTATGGCGTCCTTTGTCATACAACCGCCGGAAGCATTTTGCTTCTCATCGCCGACCGAGTGGCCCAAGTGGAAAAAACGTTTCGAACGTTTCCGCACGTCCTCCGGACTTATCGCCAAGCCCGAGCCACACCAAATAGATGCGTTGCTCTACATCATGGGAGACCAAGCGGAAAATATATATGGCACGTTCCAGCTGTCTGCCGAGGAGGCTAAGAAGTTTACAGTCGTCGTGGAGCAGTTCGACAAGTATTTTATCCCGCGGCGAAACGTCATCTTCGAACGAGCTCGTTTCAACACGAGAGTTCAACAAGAAGGTGAATCTGCGGAAGATTTTGTCACGGCGCTCCATGCACTTTCGAAGCACTACGACTACGGCGAGCTTCAAGAACAGCTCGTCAGAGACCGTCTAGTAGTAGGAATCAAAGATCAGAAGCTCTCAGCAAGACTTCAACTCGATGCCGACCTCACGCTTCAGAAGGCACTTGAGACGGTCCGACAGGTCGAAAGCGTACGTCAGCAGCAAGCTGAGCTCAATCCCGACAAGTCGACTGTCAACAAAGTCGCCGCGGCGCGTCAACAAGGAGCAAACCAAAGACGATTCGTCAAGACTTCGGGGAAATCTGCTCACGCGAACGACGAACGACCTCACCCAGAAGTGAAGCCATCTCCAAGCTCGAGCAAGAGCGGCGTTCAGAGACCGTGTCGCTGGTGCGGAAAAGAGCAGCACGGACGCGCCCAATGCCCAGCGCGGTCGGAAGTGTGCCGTAATTGCCACAAAAAAGGACATTATTCGTCTGTTTGCAGGTCTCGACGAGTTGACTTCGTTGAAGCGCCTGAAACCAACAGCGAACAAGGATTTTTAGGAGCAGTCAAGTCCTCCGAAACTTCGGAATGGGAGACTACGATCCTGGTTCAAGGCCAACCCGTAAAATTCAAAATCGACACGGGCGCCGACGAAACCGTCCTTTCACAAGCAACATTCGACATGCTCAAACGTCAGCCTCTGCTTTCAGAAGCACCTCGTCAAATTTACGGGCCCGACGCAAAGCTTCTCCTCTATGCAGCCCGTGTCGTCGTTCCTGTCTCGTGCAGAAAAGAGATCATGCAGCTCCTTCACGAAGGCCACTTCGGCATCACGAAAACACAAGCAAGAGCAAAGGACTGTGTCTGGTGGCCAACAATAGCTACAGAGATAGCTGCCACAGTAAAGCAATGCAACGAATGTATCAAAACCACGTGCAATCGCAAGATGCCGCTTCTAAACACGGAATTTCCTGACCGACCATGGCAGCGTGTTGCAATGGATCTTTTCTACTTCAACAGCCACTGGTGGTTGATCATGACAGATTATTTCTCAAGGTACCCCGAGATAGCACGACTTGAGAAACTTACATCGCTGACAGTCATTAGCCACTGCAAATCAATCTTCGCTCGCCACGGCATTCCCGAGGTGGTAGTGTCCGACAATGGACCTCAGTTCTCGTCATCAAACTTCGCTACATTTGCTCGAGAATACGGGTTCAAACATACCACCTCAAGCCCATATTATCCCCAAAGTAATGGACTTGCGGAAGCAGCCGTGAAGTGCATCAAGAAATCAATGGAAAAAACGAAAGACCCATACTTGACCCTTCTCGCTTACAGGTCCGCGCCGCTGAAGAACGGCTACAGCCCCGCGGAACTACTTATGGGTCGACGATTACGAACCAAGCTCCCTATTGTTCCCGAGATGCTCATGCCCCACATGCCCGACATGAGACAACTTCGCGAGTTTGAAGAGCTATACCGGGAACACCAGAAGAAAGACTTCAATCGACGGCATGGCGTACGCGCAATGCCGGAAGTCCTAAATGGAGATGAAGTTTGGATCACTGACATCAAACAGAAAGGTACAGTGCAGAGACCAGCAGAAGAACCCAGGTCTTACTTCGTGGACACTGACAACGGGGTTGTGCGACGTAACCGAACTCATCTTGTTCTTTTTCCTGCAAATGTCCGGGATGCGGAAGTCGTTGACAGCGAAGATGCTCAAGAGCCACTTACAGAATGCGAAGGCAGTCTTCATTCACACACGAGAAGTGGCCGATGCGTCAAGGCTCCCCAGAGACTTTGACTCATCCGTATGGGGGAGATGTTGGATAGCGCTACTGAGCAGCTGAGCTGATAGAGCTCCGTCGCTCGTGCGCATGAACTCGTGCCTTGCGCCCGTGGCTAGAACGTACCCGGCTCTGAGCCGATCGCCATATTAAACCTCTTGTTCTACCTTGCTATCGTGTCACCGTTCTCTGGCGCAACATGCAACACGACTTGCAACAATCATGTCTTCATGTCTGCATACCAACTAGCCAACACTTCTACGTTAATCTACTAAATTTATCTGTAGGTCACGTGACGTCAATTTTTCCGCTAAATCTAGCGAGGAAACTGAATTTGCGATGGGTCACGTGACATGATGTCACGTGATGTCAATTTGTCCTCAAATATAGCGGGCAAACTGAATATGTGTATAGGTCACGTCTGATGAAGTCATGCGACATCATTTTCCCTGCTAAATTTAGCGGGAAAACTGAATTGGTGTTGAGGTCACGTGACATCAATCCTCCCGCTAAATCTAACAGGGAGACTGAATTTGCGTATAGCTCACGTGACACGAACTTATGTGACGTCATTCCTCTCCATAACTTTAGCGGGGAAATTCGCGGTCAGGCTGTTTGAGGCTTTACTTCGTCCGAAGACCTAGCCATTAAACATTTCACGTTACAAAAAACAAAACAAAAATATTTTTAAGATTTTATACCAATCAATTTTGACCAAACAAAAATACTTCACGAAAATTAAAAAAAAAAAAAAATAGGGGGGGACTTTGCTTTTGCGGTGCGTCGCTGCCAAACTACTACGTTTATTCTGTGAAAATCATATATCCTATTGAATAAACTGAGACGAGCTTCGTCCCCTCCCACTTACCCCCCTTTTTTCCCCCACTCCCCCCTCCCTCACCCCGCCCCTGTTCCCCCTCGACGTAACGATGTCGTCTTGCTTCTTTCTCCCTAGTCAAACGCTGTTCTCTATTTTCCGTCACAAGGAGCACGCTGAACCTCAATGCGCCGACGCTTCTGTTCAGCGATGTCCGCGTCAGCTCGTCCCTTTGTCACGCGAGGCAGTTCAAAGACAACGGAGTACTTCCAGCGAGCGTCTGACTTCCATCACAGAGCGGGGACTCTCTCAGGCGACACGCCCGTATACACCAGGCCGATGCGTATCACCAAGACACTCGTAGTCCGATGAGGCGTTTGCGGAGCGGGATCACAAACCGCGCATGCGGGCGATAAAGAGAAGAGGGGGCATGGTGGAGGAGAGGAAAATAAGTAGAAGTGGAGGGTAGGTCAAATCGCTTCCTGTTACGGATAGAAATTCTCCGGTGAGATTGGCTGCCGAAAGAAAATCGAATTCGAAAATTTGATTGACGCGCATGTAGGTGGTATATGTTGTGAGTGCTACAAAAGTTTGTTTTCTACGTAAGAACTTAAGCTTTCCTTTTTTTTCCAGGAAATGCCCCGTCGGGGGTTCTTACGCAAATCTAATAAACCTATCGTTCTACCCACTACAGAATATCGTAAGTCTTTTACCTTTATGCTGAGTATGCGTCTCAGTGTCTTTGTTACAATTCTTCCTAAGCATTATTAGGGTGCTGGCATAGTCTCATATGCGGATATCTTGCCTTATTAAGCAGGTTATATGAAAACACTGCAATAATTTATTTGATGTTTTTTTATTAAACATTCCGGAAAACAAATATCTAAGTATTAAGATTTAATTCATCAGTAGATTGTATTTTTACTTCATAAAACCCAACAACGTATAATTATTCGTTGTATTTCTATTATAGGGCAAGGCAGCAGCCGAAAAATGCAGCCACGGCTCAATTTTTTCGTTTTTCTTTTTCGTCCAGCTTCTTGCCTCGTGCGTGGATCCAATTTTGTTCATAGATTTCAGCAGCGCGAATGATTCCTGCTGCATCAAGTGCCACCAACCAGTACCGGTGACAACGTTCGGCGGTGCTGACACAGCGGTACACAACGGAAGAGAGAGAGAGGCATCGCTCGATTTTTTTAACGTTATCCTCTCCGAGGCAACACCCAAACGACATCGACATCAACAGGACCAGCGAGCAACGCCCCTCAGGCTTTTTCGTCAGAAGGCAAGGCAGCAGCCGAACGATGCAGCCACGGCTCAATTTCTCAGATTTTTTCGTGTAGGTTCTTGCCTCGTGCATCGACACTGATCTATATTGTAGTAGGCTGGATCGCAGATCGGGAGCCCCGTCGGCGGTACCATCGGTGGCCATTACTTGACACCGCAGGCTATACACGAAAGTCTATGGGAGAAACACACAAAAGTAGGGACATTGAAGCTTCTACGAGGTGCTCGAAGGCGAGTATTTCATGATGTGCTGCGATCATTATATCGTGTGTTTGGAAGATCGAATCGGTATTTGCCGAGCGTTCGAGCGTCGATTAAAAGAATCAAACGTGCCAGAGCACCATCGGCTGACCTGGAAAACTTGCTCTCGTAGTGGAGTAAACAGAGGCACTTGCCGTCAATAAGACTGTCCTCGGGGAAGCCCAGAAGTCGATGAATATCGAAAAAGTTCCATTTTGACAGCGGCTTTCCGAGGGTGAGCGAATTCCTCGTAGAAAAGCCTTCGAGCTTGTTGTCTGCTAAATCCAACTGATCGAAACCACCGCCGACTCCGCGGTAACTCTAGGTAACTCTTGTCATATTGAGCTACGCTACATTTTTTCACCCAGCGGCGTCACTTACGCCCTCAAAGCATTTATTTATAAGAACTGTGAGGGAAGTTAGTTTTATTGTTTGTTCATACGTTTTTTGACAGGCTTTCCGAAAAGCAGCCAAAAGTTTCGTTGCCGAGAACAGCTCAGGAAGGGGTGGAACGGCTCTTTTTCTTGTTTTTCTCATAAAGTCCCATGCATTTGGTGGTGTCAAGTGACGGCTGCCAGTGGTGCCACTCGACCCCAGCAATACAAGTCTCGATCCGCTATCCATGCCAACTACAATAGAGATCAGTGGCATCGACCCGGTTTCGTTCAGTGATGTCGGCAGCGCGGGTGATTCCTGCTGTGTCAAGTGCCACCAACGAGTACCGATGACGACGTTCAACGATGCTGACACAGTGGTACACAACGAGAGCATCGCTCGGGTTTTCGAATTTTATCCTCTCCGAGGCAACATCTAAGCGACATCGACATCAACAGGACCAGCGAGCAACGCCGCTCAAGTTTGGTTTTCGTCAGAGGGCAAGGCAGCAGCCAAATGATGCAGACACGGATCAATTCCTTCGCTTTTTTTCGTCCAGGTTAGTAGAAAGCGTTCTGCGAAATAGTTGAGAAGTAATTTTATGTGTTTTATTGTGTTGGCTTGCCCAGGCGTGTTGTGTGACTCTATAGCGGGTTGTGTTGACTCGTTTGGTTTTGTTATTCTTTTTTTGAGCGGAAATCTTGAAATGCGCCCTGGACCAACTATCGACGAGCAGCTGGCACAAATCATTGAAAGTAAAAAAAAAAAAAAAGAAAAAAAAAGTTAATTCAAGCAAAATTAGACTCACACATATCGGAAACAGATAAAAGATTCACTTCAATAGAAGGAAAGCTAGAGTCGTTTTCGCGTACAGTAGAAAGAGTGGACGACTGTGAGCGTTCTGTGACCAATCTAAATCATCAGGTTGCAAAGCTAATGAGCTACAAAATAGATGATCTTGAAAATCGCAGTCAACGGAATAATTTGATTGCATATGGAATCAATGAACGTGAAACGGAAACTCCAAATTCTCTCCTGGAGTTTGTCTTGACAAGAATCTTTGAGGAGGAGCTGGGCATTAAGGTCAATATCCTTGAACATATCCATTCTTTGGCCAAAAAGACGCCAAACAAAACATGAACTGTAATGTTGCATCTGTTTGACTTTTATGAAAAAATGGAGCTACTTAGAAACGCAAGAAGATTAAAGGAAAGGAAAATGTTATTATCAGAAGGCTTTTCGCTTTGAATTGAGAACGCCCGGAAACAGTTATGGGAAACTCTTAAAGATAAAGAAACAACACGAAGATAAAGGATATCTTACGATATCCCTGACTGATGTGGTATCGGGTGTACCCCAAGCTTCGGCTTTTAGGGCCGTTTCTTTTTCGAATATTCAATATTGATTTACGAAGTTGTATTTCTTCCTCCATGCATTTATGCACGTACGATTGTGCAATTTCTCAGGAAGTTGATGATGATGACGATTAACGCATTTTGCAATCTGATTTAAATAATATTACTCTTTGGTGCAAAAAATGGCGCCTGGAACTGAACACTAACAGATGCGAACTAATGCGGGTTTCCCGGCAACGCGCGCGCCCTTCAGTATATACATTGACCGACATTCAACTTGAATCCCTAAACTCATACCGTTATCTAGGTGTTACTATATCACCTACCTTAATCTGGAAACCTCATATATATATTGCTATCGCCAACAATATCCGCGTGTTAGGATATCAACGACGGAACTTCAAAAGGGCCCCAGCTAACTTAAAACTTCTTCTTTATAACACTCTTGTACGGTCAAAATTAGAATACGCAGCCTCTATTTTTGGATCCTAACCAAGCCGTTCTACATAAATCTCTCGAACTAGTTCCAAATAATTTCGTTCGTTGCATTCTGTCTAATTATATTCGAGCATCCATCATATCTTCAATGAAATCCAGTTTGTTGTTATCCTGTTTGTCATAGCGTAGAAAGTTTTTTCGACTTTGCCTGTTTCATAAATTGTATCATCATCAGTCATCACGGGACCAGTTTCTTTGCATTGCCTAACTATTACTCTTCCTGTGTTGACAATCAGAATAAAGTTGGATTACTCAATGCCAAACGAACACCATCTTTCATTCCGATTTATCGCGCATACATCAAATCACTGGAATCACCTTCCAGCAGATATCACTAACTACACCCGAGTAGTTTTTTTTTCGCCTACCAGTGTTAACATTTCTGTTTGATGAGCCAACATGAGTCATCTGTTTTTGTTTATTTTGTTCGTAGCAGATGTTGCTTTCAGCTTTTACCACTCAGCATGTATTTTTGATGTTTGTATTTCTCGCCGCATCTTTTTGTTTTCTCGACTTTTTTTTTTTATTTTGCTTCCTTTACCCCTTCCCTCTACAATGCTTCCAAGCTTGAGGGCATGCACAATAAATAAATAAATAAATAAATAACAAAACAGTTTTATAATAGTCAAGTTGCTTAAGTATATATATTGCTAGAGTGAATATAAAACTTTGACTTTTAATATAAATGAGTAAGCATAGTATAAAACCAATCTTATACTGACAAGGCTAATCAATTTTTTTCTCGATCAATGGGGTTTGTAGTGTCGGCGTAACCAGCACCTTAGAGGGCTGGTAGGGCTGGAAAGATATTAACTAGAGAAATATTAAGATCGCTCATGCGGCATTCATTAGCGTCACATCTGATTATATTAATTACATGCTCTAGAAACTGGACAATTTTCAACGACAATATGTAGAAGCGCTTTTCCATGCGACAATTCGTTTTGTTGTATTGCTGATGAGTGTTCAAATGATCACAGCTGTGTTTTAAAGATCGTGGGATTTTTGTTTATATAAATGTCGATCTAGAATTGTAAATTCTGGTTTGATAAATATTATGCTTAGGTGGACGTCGACAGATCAAGAAATCATGTTTGTATTTTTTTATTTTTTATCCAGATAATGTTACGTGCTTAAATGTTTCCTTTTTATTCTAAGGCTAGCGTCGCATTCTCACGGAGTTTCAGCTTTCTTCGATGCGTAGTTTATTTACGCGTGCCGAAAAACCGGGTTTTATTTTATATATCTAACACGGTTAACTTCGTTGAATAAGCTAGATAACAAAAAATAAAAACGTTTCGAAGCTACTGCGAGGAGTATGTACAGTCCCTAAAACAATTATTGATTTTAAAGTGATTGTGTGCTCTACTTTTTCAGAACATTCAGAAATTGCGCGACGAGGTTGTACTGCCCATATCTGGAATTAGCTTCAGCGCAAACAACATCGAAAGTCTTATGAAATCAATACATAAATCAATCGACGATATAATCGACGCAACGAATAAGAGCGTGGATCTGGTGAAACAGGTATGTAGCAATTAGCCTTCATTCTGTTCATTTTGGTCGTTCTCTGTCTTCCCCTCATATTAACGTGGCATGCCAACTTGTTTAAGATGCCTTAAGATCACTACAGGGTGGTGTCGTTTGAAATCGAACACGCTTGTTTGGGTGGGTCTTTCGATTAAATATATATATATATATATATATATATATATATATATATATATATATATATATATATATATATATATATATATATATATATATATATGTACGTAATTGCCCCATTTCTGTAAAAAAAAAAAAACAGCTTTCCATTTTTTTAATATTTCGCTTTCCAAAAAATATTAAGTTGAGCGGGGGGGGGGGGGGGGATCTGTTTTTAATCAGTGATTTTTCTATTCACTTCTGTACGCTAGGATTAAAAAAAATTATACAAAACTCACAGTAATTTTTATGTGCTTGTATGTCGTGCCGAGTATTTTTTTTTTTAATTCAAAGAAAAATACATATGTTTGTGGGCTCTTTTTTTACTAAGGTAAAAATAGGACAAACATGGTCTCTTTGAGAATCCGGTGGCATATTCAGAGACTTGTACCGGATGAGTTATTATATCTGTCGCTTACCGAATACTATGCGGGAGCAGTCCTATAGATTATCTATCGAGGGCCATAAGTTTAGTTTATTTTATTTTCACGGCATATTTTAAATAAAATTTGAAATATAGTCAAAAATGATATTAACCGTTATTTTGAACCCACTTTATTGAGACTTTTTTTATTTCGTTCCATTTTTTTTTCTTTTTGGTGCCGATCATATTAACTTTCAATTGGCTTGATGCGATTTATCTTTTTTTTTCTTTTTTTTGTATCTTCTCTAGAAGTGATCGAAATCGCACCCACGTTCTCAGAACGGCCAAACGAAGTTTCCGCAGGTCGGCTTCGCTGCAAAGACTATAGTGCCTATTTTTGTGTTAAAATGGAGCGAATAAATGTATTTAGTTTGATAATACTCTTGCTTGGCTACATATTGTATTCTTAATTTTGTAATGATGGCAACTGCACATTCCTTAGTCTGATCGTTAGCGGTGCAGCGGATGTTCCATTATCCGGTGTGTAAAGCCAGGGCACAAAGGGCGGAGAACTCGTAACGAGCTCTTTATGTAGCCAGACCGGGGTCATATATCTGTTTGTGCTATACACAGCTTGTAAGGTTTAAAGCACCTCGCCACAGTACATAATTTTGGTTCGCAGGACGGCTCCTTGATACTGACGTCAAAGGACTTCGTTGGAAAAAAATTAAAACAATGGCAAGAAGCGTTGTGCTTTTCAACTTACTGGAAAAAGTAATCGATACATCCAGGAAGCACAAAAAAGAAATGGGCCTCTGTAGGTGCTCGCAAAAGGATACGCTCCTCACGTGTGTGGTGCACAATTCGCGAGTCAGACAAGGAACCTATGGTGACATTAGCACGAGATGTGCAATCACGCGCAATATGCAAGGCACTTTCGCCGATGCTGTTTATGCCGCGGTGCCAAGTCCACCTTGGCCAGACGCGCTTTATTTTTGAAGGAGAAAATAGAACAAACATTTATTGATTCCCAAACACAAGCAATGTGCGCCTAGCCAAAGAGAATCTGCCGTAGCCACCTTAAATAAAATCGTCAAATCGCCTTTTCATATTCCCGAAGGCTGTGCAGTCTTTGCATTAAGCTCGGTGCGACAAAGTAGAGAAACTAAAAGTCTGCAGAGACATTGACTGCTTTAGCTGCCTTCTGTGCATGTTGGCATCGTTGTTTCTTGGCGTTCAGAGATACCGATCACTCTTGAACAAAACCCAACACTTTAATTTTTAACTGCACACCCTCGTTCAAACAGAAGGGCCACCGTCTCAGGTTCACCGCTCGCTTGCTTTGGTTCCAGCTTTCGATCTGTCCGTCTTGACGTTTTACGCTGTTGATCTCCTCGGCTGCATCCGACAGCTGCGGTACAAAGTTCAGCTCGCCCCCGCGCTCGATCGTCTCCGCAGAGGCAAGCCGATGCCCTTGTAAAAAGGTTCCAACAGTGCATATTGCATTGCTCGTGTGATCTGGACTATTCAAAACACAGCAACCTATTAATGCGAAAGCATTAACTGTCTCATGGAGCGAGCCGACGTCATCAGTTTGAAGCTCGAAAACGGAACCTTAAATCCTTGCTCCAAGTGAAGCCAGCTCCCATGTATGAAACCACGCGAAAAGCCTAGACACGGCACATAGTTTCTCCGATCCCAAAGGCGCGAAGTAAAGCTGATGAATTTTCGGCTTCGATCCCATTGGCTGGCGCGCGTCAGTTTCAACGATCGCTCACCCGATGGCGCTGCGTGTCCGCGAGGCAGCGGCTCCACCGTTCCACGCCCAAGGTCAGCGCGCCGTACGCTGCAGACGAAAGAAGGGAGCGAAGAGCGGAGTGTGCGTGCTTTCGCATTCACAACTTATAAGAAGTGCTTAGATGTGCCTCGAGCCTTTTGTTCTAAAAGTGTATCCTAAATATAATATATTAGCTTTAATTAATAAAAGTGACTATCGCCAATTGGTGTTTGTGTTCTGTAAAAAATTTTCTTCGCTTCAAGTAAACTCAGTCCGTTTTCCCCACTTTTTTTTCTGTAAACTGCTTTTAATTCTTAAAGAGGGACATGTGATATTACATCTTTTTGATGTACACACTGCCAATAAAGAGCAGGCACTTACATGGTTATTTGATCAAACGCGACAAGACACATCATGGATTGGCGGCCCGTGCCGGGTGCTTCCTGGGAGTAACGGAGACGGGCCTATAGCGCGAGGGGCCAGGCGTGCTGCACGTGCCTTACAAGCTGTGTATAGCACAAACAGATATATGACCCCGGTCTGGCTACATAAAGAGCTCGTTCCGTCTTCTCCGCCCTTTGTGCCCTGACTTTACACAGAGGATCCGCTGCACCGCTAACGATCGGGCTAAGGAATGCCTTCCGAGAGCGTGGGTGCGATTCGATCACTTCTAGAGAAGATACAACAAAACATAAGAAGGGGGAAACCGTATCAAGCCAATTGTTAGTTAATATGATCGGCAGCAATAGTAAAAACATTTTACGAAATAAAAAATGGGGTTTTTCGATAAGCGGTTTCAAAATAATGGTAAATCTCATTTTTGACGGTATATCAGATTTTTTTATAAAATATTCCGTGAAAATAAAATAAACAAAAATTATGCCCGCCGATAGCCCATATATAAGACTACACCCGCATAGTATTTGGTAAGCAACAAATATAATATCCCATGAGATAAAATACTTTGAATATGCCACCAAATTGTCAAAGAGACGATGCTTGGCATTCTTTACCTCAGTAAAAAAATACTAAGGCATTTTTCTTTAACTAAACAATCGTCGGCATAGTATGCAAGCACACAAAGAATTACTGTGAGTTTTGTATGCTTTCCGTATTCATACCAGCCTACTGAACTGGGTAGAAAAATCACGGAGTAAAAACAGAGTTTCACCCTGCTCCACTTAATATTTTTTGTGAAGCGAAAAATATTTTTAATACATTTCGAAAAGTGGTTTTGTTCTTTACAGAAATGGGGCAATTACATATATTTAAAAAAAATATCGAAAGACCCACCTCAACATGCGTGTTCGATTTCAAATCAAACCACCCTAAAATCATCGGAATACAAGCCTGGCGGCTCAACACCCATTTAATTAAAACTGAATCGAAGAAATCATGTTTTACAAGCTATAATTGGTTTAAAACGCGGTTGTTATTTTTTTTTCTCTTTTTGTAGGCACGCGCTTGGGCATGAAACGCTGAAGTAGCCTTGAGACATGAAATATCTAGGATAAAATTAGAGAACTTACATGTATTCATTTCTTCATTAAAAAAACATTTGAGACTAATTAACGACGCTTTCCTCTTTTGTTTTTTTGAAGCATAGTAACTGATAGCTTAGAAACATGGGCCGTAGTTTACGATGTTCACGAATTTCGCTTCGTGATTGGTCCTTCGACGTTCGTATCGGCTAATGCCTCAATCTGATTGGCTGGTGAGCGATAATGAGATGCACGGTGCTCGTCACGCCGTGTACCGTGCACCGTGCACCGGGCCAGTGCTCCTTAAATTGTTAGTCACGACTTGTAGTTTTTTGCTGTTTCGTGAACTGTTCAGGATTATGAATGTCGTAAAAATATGGAATTTTTTGTCCCTCTCACTATGGCAGTGGCCACTATGCGTTGTGTTTTGTGTATATGAAAAAAAAAACAAAAAAAAAAACAACAACACGAGTCGTTGATGAACGTAGAAAGACAGGGTTTGCTTTAGATTTATTCGTTATGCGATTTTAGCTTGACGACTAAACGTTTTTGAAATGACTCTCACTTCCATATTGCGGGAACTCTGGTCGTCCCTTCAAAAACAGTTTTTGTAATGTTTTTTTTTTTTTTTTCATTTCTGAGAATTAATTAATATTTTTTGTGTGTGTGTTTTTCGGAAGCTGAACCACTCTTCTGCCAGCTTCAACGTGTTTATGGTGAGCTATATATGTTGTTGTTGTTTTCAAATGTGATTTCGGAGGGTATTCTTATTATAAATATACCTAGAGATAATTGCGTTTATTCGACATGATTCGTTGTTTTCTTATGCTCTCCAAGGTAGAGCGATACGATGACCAGACGGAATTTTTTTCCCTGAATTTAGCGGCAAAATTTTCCCGCTAAATTCAGCGGGAATTTTTTTCCGCTAAATATAGCGAAAAACGTTTCCCGCTATATATATTTAGCGGAAATGTTTTCCGCTAAATTTAACGGGGAAGTTTTTCCACTAAGTTAATTTTTTTCGCTAAATTTAGAGGGGAAATTTACCCATAATGCAACACGCGGCGACGTCACGAGAGACGTTACTCGTGAACCTCATGACGTCACACGTGACGTCACGTGTGACGTCACTATGGGAAGTATCCCATAATGCAACGCGCGGTTACGCCGACGCCGACGCCGCTCAAGCCGTAAAATAACGCCTAACAGCTGCGCTCTAAAAAAAAGGCGGATAATAACATTTATGGTAAAGCGCGTGTAGCTTTCCTGCATTCAATCGCATTCAGAATCAGAAAAATGTAATATTCTCCTGTGTGGAGAATCAAAAGGCGCAACCTCGAAGAAGGCATGATAAAAAGCACCGTTAAAAATAGAAACCGCGCTGGATAAAAAGAAAATGAAATTGACAGCATTAAAAATGTGAAACGAGCACGCAACTCAAAAACTGAATATCAAAACTTCAAGGCAACCAATCTTCATGTCCCTGTGGCACATGTCATTCATTCATTCATTCATTCATTCATTCATTCATTTTTTTGGGTTATTTTCAGTGCCGCACAAACATATACACTCATTTTTAGTCGTGCAATACGTGATAATAAGAATGCACATGTCAGGAACAAGTGTAGACATGTCAGAATGAAAGTAATACAAGCAGCGCCCCATGCAGCACGGAATTTGGCCGAGCAGTGGCCAGTAACTGACGATGGTCTTTTGGCCAATGGCCAGAGAGTGGCCAATCATCGGCCAATGCTTGGTCGATTGCTGATGGCTATCCATTGGCCAATGGCCAGAAAAAGGCCAGTCATCAGCCAGTGGCTGGCCACTGTCTGGCCACTGGCCAAAGGACCATTTCAAGCCGTTGGCCAATGATTGGCCAAATCTGTGCTGGTTGGGACGCCACTGAGGCCAAACACGCTTCAGGATGTCTAGAGGTTGTATATACTGCAGTGGCAAGTCTTAGTTTTCGTGTAGAAGTGTAAAAATCTTTCTCGATTTTATTCCCAATGCTCACAAGAAGGTCAAGATGAGGCTATGATATATTTTAAATAGTTCATCCGCCGTTTTAACGAACACAACGTAAAATTAAACACAGCGGGAGTTCAGGAGCAACACGAAAATCACTGTCAGGTGCAAAATTGGTTAGACTTTGTTAAAAACGTAGAACTAGAAATTATATAAATTTATATATGTGTTCCCCTTATGTTTAAAGGCGAAATACACTTAATAAACTTACATGCAAAGTAAATACTGTTCAAAACGTTCCTCTATTAACCTCAAAATAAAAACAAAACAGATACTATACACCTATCCAATGACATTCGTACACTGGTGCAATGTTTTTTGTGTTTGTTTTAAAGCGATCTATTAAAAGAGAGTTTGAAGGAAAAAAAAAGGGTTGCCAAGTAGAACATGTTCCCTATACTTTGACGAATTTGCCCGCTCAACACTTCGTATTTTATGCGAAAAGTCAATACGGTACATCAAAGGCGGCAAAAATAGACATGGCCGGTAGAAAACGTCAACTACACCTTAGCAAGCACATATAACTGTCGAATTAATGTAAATTAATAAAAAAAAACAATTTTCATATAAAGTCTTAAAACTGAGGCGGAACATGCAGGGACAGTGACATGATAAACTCTGTATCAAAGAGGCCTAAATTTTAATTTCAGCGGCAGGCACAATACCTCCAAACGGCCATTGAAAAGGCTTCAGAGAACACCTATGACTTGCCGACTCTGCAGGCCAAACAGGTATATGCGTATGTTTTTTTTTTCTTTAGTATGCTGCCTGTGTCTACTACAAATACTGTTAATGTTGTTGTGTTTCTTTATTTCAGGCATTTACATTAGCTATGAACAGATCGGTGAACCGTCTTCAAGAGATGATATCGAAGGTGTTCAATATGGTAATCAGTTTACAGTTGGTGTTTACAGAACTCCTGAATTTTCTCCCTTTGTTTTCTCTTGTTATGGGTGCATTTCTGACGTTGCTACAGAGCACAGAGGACAAGTTTAAATCTATTTTTAGCTAAGTGTCGTAAATCATGTCGTCTGGGCCTCTCCATGAAATATATCATCACCATGCAATTATTGTTTGTTTTTGAATAAGAGTTCATTACTCCCGCATTGAGTAGCCTAACGATGTGTAGAAATGTTAGCTTCATCCTGCCTTAGAATACTACTTCCAACAATGCTTTGATATGTTCGCACTTCTTTGTTTTTATAACAAAATGCAGAATGAGTTTATTTCTTCTGTCGCTTATCAATTCTCTATGTGTGCACGCTTGCAGTGCCAGTATAATGTATAGTGTTTTATTATGTCTTGTGGTCACTCTAATATATCACTACGACTATTGTTTATGTAATGAGTATTAATTACTTTGATATAATTTGTATCTGAGTCGACATAACGATAACAATATGTGAATTGCGTTGCTCCACAAATTCACGAACCTGCAAAGAAATTAGTTTATCCACAACTTCTAGGATTCGAACCTAAGTACAATATCCTTCTTTATATGAGAAGATTGTATCCGTAAAGATACCTAATCGTATTTCCAAAGTGTTGATTCAGCCGATTTTATTCATTTAATTATTGTGGACATTTGAATTAATCTAGCGTTTTGATTTTTTTTTAATCAAGTCAAATAATGAGATCGTTTGATTACAAATATTATATCCTCCTTACTGAAATGTTTGCGCTAAAACTTTGTAGGATACGGCACCGCATAATGTAGTGATTTCTTGAGTTTAATTGTTCACAATTTTCCTATAAATGGAGACGCAACTTTAACAGTGTGTGTCGCTAAAATTCTGGAAAAAACTGCGTTTTATTTTTTTTTTATCAAGCAATCTTGTTTTTAAGTTTAGTGGGTTATTTTAACTTTTACAATTTACCTTTAACAAGTACAAAGTACGGATAGAAATGCACTGATAGTTGTTTTAGTTTGACTTCTCAGAGCAGATGTTTTTAGAGCAATAGAGTATGAAAGCAAAATTGTTGTGGGTTTCTAGTTAACGAGTGTGCAGACAACAAAGTAAAGTTCACAGAAAATAGCTAAACACGTGCTGTTGTCAAACATACACCATTCTACGAAAGAACATTGCAAGTTTAAGTGAATCGACGTATTTTGAACCCCACAAATCTTCAAAAGATACTGAAGTCACCTTTCGGCAATATTTCCTAGGCAGTATATTTGATTTACAAAAAAAAAAAATATTTGCAGGGAAGGCGAGCCATTGTATATTGAACATGATGGAAAACTCTATTAATGGGGTGGTAAAAGACGTTCTGTGTAGTTTTTTTTTTTTTTTGTCTGTTTTACTGTATTGATTTTTTTGTTTACACCAGCCCGAGAGTTTACCATCATGTTCAATCTTAGCTCGGTTTTATTCAATAGCATGTATTGCCACTTTATTAATGTACTTTTTCAACGAGCTACTATTATAATCTCAGTCTAATCAAGTGATCTTGGGAGATCCATTCTTCGTAGAGAGGAGCATACTAAATGTTACCCAGACAAAAGGTGGGATCCGGTATTCGCTTTGCTCTCTTGGCCATGATGCCTTCTAAAGCTCTTGTTAGTGCCTGGACTATGAACATTTAAAAATAGTGCTCGTGAATTTGTGCTGGATAATTCACCGAATCTTCGCGGTAGTGGCGGTGAACGGCAGGCTGGACAGATGTTCGGAAGTTACGACTCGTTTTATTAGGATTAGTTCATTTCTGACGGGTAACGAGCAATTGCTCCTCAATGTTTGCAGATGGAGACATCGGTAGGGAGCTGTCGAGCAGCACGCTTCGTCTCGAGACTCGCCTTCATGGTTCCGTGCCGATTACTCTCGGACAACCTGGTAAACACGAGACAGACCAACACATCCTAGCTAAAAGGCCATGCTGCCGGAATTTTCACGTCACCAACCGAAGGCCAGCACACGGCGATGGCGCCAATTGGTCACGAATGCTGCATCAGTGATCGGCTGGGATTCGTGACCAATCGGCAGTGGACACGTGTCCCAGCCGAACGATGACGCAGCACTCGGCCGTCCAATCAGGGCCCCGCCACGGCCCTCCAGTAACTGACGTAGGAAATGCACCACTGGGGCCTCGTGACGTATATAGGCACTGTCAACTCGAGAAAGCAGGGTGTAGCGTACTATTTTGACTCTTCTCGCTCCGTGATTGGTTGTTCGGCATTCTGGTCGGCTGATGCCGCAATCCCATTGGCTGCAGCTCGATAACGAGATGCCGGGGATTCGCCGTGCCCTGCACCTTTTTAAACTGTCAACGACTCTGGGTGGCGTTCAACGAACACGACGTGGTTGTACCCGCTTGCGTGGTATTTTACTTTCAAATTATGACCTCTTTGTCTTTCAGAACGGGCTCTGGCTCTCTCTCCTGTGCTGCGCAATTACCATGTCTGCTGCCCTGGTAGTCAGTTTGAAACTGAGCAACTATTATCTTCGCATGCGAGAATATACCGTCGACGGAAATCCACCGGACGAACTGTAAGTATTGTGACCGCCACTTCGTATCCGATCTAAGCCCGTGGTGAATTAAAAGGGCAGCCGAGATGACGTCAGGTTTTGCGGCATTGTCCTTATTTTGTTCGCAACGTCAATTATACGAACTCAGTGGCACAGCCTAAACAGCACTTAGGTTATACGATAAAAGTTGCAGCACGTTGCGACAATTTAACAGCACCCCCCCCCCCCCCCCCCCCTGGTTTTGTGGGTACCTAACGTTGAGAGCTGGCCGTAGCCTGCATGGAACAAACGACAATGTGGCCTGATGCTTCTAGAGAGCCTACATTTAAGAAAGGGAACAACTCAAACCGCGGATCGCGTTTGCGATAGTGGGGCAGGCGCCACCCGCGCAGATTGGTGGCAATTGCGCATGCGCAGCGTTGTTTGCGTGGCGAAGAGGATAGCACGCGGGGAATCAGAGACGCTTGCAGACGATCAACGCTTTGATCACCTCCTCTCAGCTCTCATTGAAAACGCGGCCCATTAACCCCGTGGCACAGATCGAACAATTGAAAAGACTCTGTATTCCAGGCACACTAATGGTTCCACGATGTTGTTGGCGCCGTGGGATGTGATGTATTTCGTTATCGCCTTGAAGTGCAAAGAGCACGGCGGGAAACGGTGCTACGATGCAGTGCTGGGCGGCGTCGCTTGGTTATTGATAGACAATACCTGAGTTTACTGCGACAACAACGTGGAGCTTGAGGTATATGTATACCGAATTTCGGATGATGCGATGACAATCAAGACCGTTCTTTGGTGTGTCGTTTTAGCTTGATGGGAACTGCAAGTGTGTACTTTAATTGTTATCACATCTATTCGGGTGGTATCAAGTACGCCCCTATATATTGTCAGAAAGATACATAATTTCCGTACTGTTTTTTTTTATGCATGTTATTTCTAGACTTGAGACGCATTTCACGTATAGTGATATCATATTTCAACTGAACGCCTTTAATATACAGGATATGTTTAAATAACGGTTTTACATAAACAACAAGAACATTTGCGACGCTTTATGTTTTCCAATTTTCGGTGTCACTTTCACAAATGTTCCTTTTTATGCTCAAACCTTCCAACATTGTGGCAACATACGATTTTCAAAACCAATGACATTTTCATCGATAAAGGTACCAAAACAAAAACAAAAAAAGTTTGTAAAATGTTTCAAATATTTTTTTTTAATTCTTTTTCAACTGTTGCGATCTCAGGAAGTTGACTCAAATCTCAGGAAAGCTTCATAAATAACCTTGTATCATCACTTGATGTCCAAATGCTCGGTTTCCGATTATTTGAAATTAGAAAAGCTAACATTTGACCAGCTGCTAGGAAATATATTGATCACGAGAAGTTGTTATTCTAAGTGTGTTTTATAACTTGGGTATATTTTTTATCTCCAGAGTGAAGCAGGTAATGAAAGTCAAGTAAGTAATCACAACGTTTTGGGTCCAGAATAGGTTTCTAAAGATATTAAAATTAATTCTCAAGGGTCAAGAAGGAAAAAGCGGAACGGTAGGTTATGCCATTGGATGCGCCTATTGCAAATTCCAATACCACGGCTTAATACTGAACTTAATTCCAGGAAGGCGCAAGAAAGAAAGTAAGCAAAATACATACGATTTTCTTCATTGGTGTTTTTTCCACTTTTTTCTAATCACAAGACCGTTATGTGTCAGTTTAGCGGGAGGCCGTTGACAGACCCGCGGGGAGTTTATATTTTTCTTGAATCAGTAAAATTAGAATCTATAATTTTTTTTGTTCTTTGAACACGTTATAATTACTGCTTGTCGTGTTCTACGTTCCACCCTTGGCCTCGGTATATTTATTTTGAGTTATCAATATAACTTTTGTAGTACACGTCTACGTCGATGAAGTAAAATAACAAATAGCCAATTTAAAAAAAAAAAAATGGGGGAAAGAAAAGCTTTACGTAAAAAAATCAAGTTTGCCAATAAAGCGCGAAACACATGTACGACGAAACCGTCCGATCCGACGTCCGATCAGGCAATACGACGGTCGGAGGCGAGGGTTTTCTACGCTCTCCGGTGCTACGAAAACTCTCGCCCCCCAAGGTCATTCCGGCAGTCCGCACGTCGGATCGGACGGTTTCGTCGTACACGTGTTTCGCGCTTAACACTGTCAAGGTAAACTCGCGGTACGTCTGTTTTCTTCTCACGTCCTTTCCAATTAGCTAATGCACACCAATGGTGACGTGGGTGGTGCAAGTATAAAATTTTTTTACGCTGTTTGGGGAGAACACTCACCCGCCGCGCCCCTAGCTGCAAGTCCAGAACCATACCCATGGGGAATGGTACGGCTGCGACTCATGTAGAATCATTAGCCATGTTTACAAAAAGCAATTTCAGCGCATCGACTCCAATCGTCCTTCGAATGAAGCCGACACGGCAATGTTTACATGAATGCGCACTAAGCCCAACGCGAAGGTGGCGCCACGCCGTGTCAAAGATCGAAGTTAAAGCTGTGTTTCCAGCACCGGCCGCATCACGTGACCGGGTTTTCCGGTGCATCGCACGTGAAGGCCTTTCGACGCTTTCGGCGAGCGTAAAGATCATACCCACTGACCTCGGTGCTGTGCAAGAAGTTACGAGACGGAAGGAACATCAAAACCCAAGCGTTTCGGGCTCCGGGTTGGGCCGCCGGGTCAATCTGGATCAGAGGCGACGCGCGTGCGCACGGCCTGGCGAGCGAGTTCGTTTCCAGCCGCTCTGAGGACGCCACCAATCTTTGCCTCGCCAAACTTTGCCAACAGCGACCGGATCCCGAAGCCGAAAGGCTCCGGCGCAGTCAGGAACGGCACCGAGGTAAGAGCTGCTCGTTCTGCGCTACCATGCAGTGCTCGGAGCTCTCGGCGTCGTTCGTGCTTGCGCCGAAGCCTTTAGGGACTCCCTCGGACCCTCAAGTCGTACTTCGCAAGGCCTGGACGGGGGCCGCCCTCACCGACCAGCTCAGCTATATTCCGTTCATTTATGATGGCAATAAAAGCTCGCGTTTCTTCTCGGGAGAAAACTGCGGGCGACCACACGGGACCGCTCTCCGCCGACGCCGACGAAGTTGCCCGCCGCCATGTTCTCATACTATTTACTCGGTCCCACAGCGAGCGCCTTCCCATAATCCTCCCCGTTTCAAAATGCGATGCGACCTCCGTTTACATGGGATGAATGAATGCGCATTTGCCGTCTCGATCGACCTCTGTCTAGCAACTTGAATGCTATGCGTTTCCCGAGCGCATTATGCCGTTTACATGACCGCATTGAATGCGACAACTGGATTCAATGCGACTAAGTCGCATTCATGTAAGCGCGGCTACTGAAGCGTCGATTAAACCGGAGTCCCAGCCGAACGAGGCAGCATATTTGTGTCTATTCAGTAACCGACGCTCGATCAAGTAAGATGATGCAAGGAATCCAGTTTACAAATCATGTGTGGGTAAACACCGGGCACTGAGAAAACCATGCTAAACAAAGCGCTCTCTATGTTCGATCTCCTCGCTAATGGCCGCTATACAGGGTGTTTCAACGAAGGCTTTCAAAGATTTCTAAAAATGAAGCGGCTGTGAAAAAAAGAAAAAAACATTCCGGGAACAAATTTTGAAGTCAAAAGCAACATTTTACGAAGTAATAAAGAAAAAAAGAACGAGGTAGAGGACCTTAGAGCGATAAACTGGCCGTTATGTTGCACATTTGTGACCACTAGACACGCGACCTTGTAGTTTTACGTCTAGATTTTAACGAAGTACTGCGCACAAATATTTGCTTATTGATATTTATTAACAGTACCGACGAGATAAGTTATATTTCGTTTGTTTTAAGTCCAAACTGTCCTCTTATACGACAAAACTCGGGCAGCTTCGCAATGCCTCCGCTAGATGCCGTCGGCCGCGGTGCTCTATTTCGCGTTTTTATCGGAGCAAGACACTAATCTCTGGGGCTAAAAGTATTGAAAACATACTTGATAGTGTGTTTTTACAGCGATCGCAATACATATCCTGGCTCACATTTTGCGTAAAAGCCTCAAACTTTGGTACGGTGACGTGTCTAGTGGTCAAAATTGTAAAACATGGCGGCAGCCAAGAGGGGTCTCTATTGCCTGGTGAACGGGATACCAGTTTATCGCTCTAGGTCCTTCTATCTTGTTGAAAAATAAAAAACCGCAAAATTTATACGAGTTTTTAGGTTTCGGCTTTCTATCGGAGCGCATTTTTTCGCCCGCGGTCCTGCTCTCCGGTGGCCGTGACGCGCAACTCAGATTCGCCATACTTCCCTCCATAACTCGAGAAGGTCAACGGCGGTAGCTTCGCGCCTCGGTCACCGGGGTGCAGGACTGCTGACGCAAAGATGCTCTCTGATAGGAAACCAAAACTTAAAAACCTGTGCAAATTGCACGGAAGCCCCTTAATATGTTGCTTTGCCTTAATCTTCCTAGAATGAGTTGATTTAGTGATTTTTCATTATGCTTAGCAAGTTTCACATTAAAACCATATGTTTGTATTCACAAATTAAAAACTTAAATATTAAATTTCAGTTAATTACTTAGCTAATTAGTATGTTGTTTTGCACTTCTTAGCGTCCACAGTGGCTGGTAGCTTGTTCCAGGAAAGTGTTCCTTTTTGTTTTCTCAACCACTCTATTTTTATAGATTTTTTAAAGCTTTCACTGAAACACCCTGTATATCAAACATTAGTGTATTACTAATGAACGATGTCTTACTGTATCGAACAAAAGGTTAGGGCGCAAATGAGCTGGTGGTGGTTAAACATTTTGCTAAAAACCCCGAGACTGGGACGAGAAGGGGTGGACAAACACAAAGTGAGACTTTGTGTTTGTCTGTCCCTTCTCGTCCCAGTCTCGGGGTTTTTAGTAAACTGTTTACTGTATCGTATGCAGTCTCGAAGTTGAAAGTCAAGAGCCTTTTCCGATTACAGTACGTATTTCTTTCTAGGGAGAGATTTCTGAGAAAGTACGGGTCCCGGCGCCGAAGTACTCTGGTCCTCCCCGACTCAGGTCCACGAGACGATGGCCTCCCTGTTTGTGAAACCACGGCGGCGTCCGTGATTAGCGGGGCCAGCCAAATTACGCTGAGCAAGCGTAGGGTTCCGACCGCCATCTTACGCCGCATTGGTGTGGACAAACCCATGCTCCCCAAGGGGGCACCTTTGCCGTTCGCAAGCCGGACAATTAAATCTACAGGTAAGTCCGCATTTTGTTGCATAAATGGGTGGGGGGGGGGGGGGGGCTGACTTCATTAGTCTGTAGGTCATAACACGCCAATGATGCATTCTCACTCTGTGGCATCCCTGAACACATGAACGAAGCAAACGCGAAGAAGTCAGCGTTGGAAGTTTCTAGTTTTATATTCCTGTCTCAATATAATTCGCACTACTACTATTCTCACGGGTATTTTGTATTCTATGTAAAGTCACAGCCTTTTCTCCGGCACCAATTTATTCCGCAACTATAAAATGCTTTGATTTGCGCATGATTTCGTGTCATTACGCGCAGAAGCATGGCGGATGAGAGATGCTTTGAAGCACCTGAATAAAATGCGCGCAGCGAGTGTTTCCAATTCTGAAAACCATTGTTGTGCGAACGCGCAACATACCTGTCATGAGCGAGTGCTGCCCCGCCATTTAATTCTAAGTGCCGCTATTTGCTCCCAAGAAACGCACGGTGTGTGAGCTTCGTGCATTGGCGCATTTGGCGCTACTTGTGAAACGAATTCAAGCACATCA
The DNA here is from genome assembly GCA_013358835.2 of Ixodes persulcatus. Classification (NCBI taxonomy): domain Eukaryota; kingdom Metazoa; phylum Arthropoda; class Arachnida; order Ixodida; family Ixodidae; genus Ixodes; species Ixodes persulcatus. Next base: position 36,630 of record JABSTQ010006606.1, read on the forward strand.
ATGGTGCCATGAACACAAATTCCTTCGCTCACAAGAGCTATCTTGCGCTGCGTAAACACACAAACCTGCCCTCTAAAAAAGCAAAGCGGCTGTTCCTCGCACGTGCTGACGAGACGTCATTGCTTTGATAGGACATTAAAAAGACGAGTTGGCCTGTAATTAATACAGTGATTGTTCGTTAATGTGAACACCTCCGGTCTCTAAAAAATTCGTCCATAATGCAAGTTGCTTATATTAAAGAGACAAAAATGCATATTTTTACCCAATTACTTCCCCAAAACTCAGGGTGGCCCAAACATATGGTCCCAACTCTTTTAAAAAAGTGGGCGTGGACACCGTGCTGTAATACCCTAATAACCTGCAGTGGGAGTGACCCCGGACTGTAATAGACTAATAACAGCAGGGTACGTGGCGATTTCATCCTGCTATGAAGATCAGCCCTCGTCGTGCCAACATCGCCCGCCTGTTCCGCGCCGGCGTCCCACAGCGTTGGATTGCTGAACGCCTCCATCATGATACCCAGAACCGTGAACAGGATCGTCAAGCAGTTCAAAGAGCTCGGGCACGTTGATGCGACACCCGGAAGGAGCCGTGCCCCGTCTTTCAACGTCCCGCTGTATCGGAAGATCATCAAAATGTGGATTCTCCGAAACGGCGTCGTCAGTCTCAACAAAATGGCTTCCATCGAGTGATCAAGTGTCTAGAGCATCGTTAAGAGAAAACTAGGGCTTCCTTCGTACCGTTTGCTACCGGGAGAAACGCACGCGGAAAAGGCCAAGAAGAACAGGTTGCAAAAAGCGAAGAAATATCTGCAGGTGCACATCAAGACGGGCCTCGTCTAGAACATGCGGTTCATGGACGAGAAGGGTTTCACCGTGGAGATCGCCCGGAACAGCCAGAACCACCGTCAACTGCTGTCTCCTGCTGCTAGAAAGTTTGGCACACGCAGAACTTGTACGAGGATCTTTTCCGAAGTTTGTATTGGTTCGGAAAGGCACCCCTGCGACCGACAAGACTCCGCTCGCTTTCATCGATAAAGGAGTCAAGAACAACATCGCCTACTACCAGGAGGAAATTCTGAAGAAGATGGTGCGTCCCTGGAGCTCCCAGCAGTTCTCCAACGGTGGTATGATACTGCAAAAAGACTGGGCGCCTGCGCATGGAGCGAAAACCATCATGGAGCTGTGCGACCGTCTATTACCCAGTAACGTGTCAAAGGAACTCTGGCCCTCCAACTAACCCGACCTCCAACCGCTCGACCTTTCGGTGTGGAGCGCTTTGGAGCCGAAGGTGTCTGCAAGCTCCCACCAGACCTTGTAGTTCCTAAAGTACTCCCTGACGAAGGTGTGGGAGGAACTCGACGACGACTACCTACAAGTCACCGTGGACTCGTTGAACAAGCGTCTGAAGACTTGTATGAAGGCAAAAGAAGGTCATTTCGAGCAGTTCCTCATTTAATCCATTGATTGCAGTTGTTTTTGGTTGGAAAGAAACGTTGTTACGAAATATTCCAATGTCTTATATGGGGGAACTTTGAAAGTGGGACCTGTTTTGGGTCACCCTGGGCACGATATTAACGAGTTGCGTTTTAACGAGCCATGTCTGTATGAGCGATGGACGCCGCTCACATTGCATGCATGGTGGTATGAAATTCAGAAGGTATATGTTGTAACTTGGTATTGCGCTCGTATTTGTTGTATATAACAATAGTCAAATCATCAACTCCAAGGAAATCTATAAAATATACTGCTTTTGAACAGAACTAATATGCACACAACCGCGCAAGGCATCCGTTACTCAGAAGTTGAACAGCGTTGCGAAGACTACGTCTCATCGTGTTAAAAGTCTAGTAACTTTTAGCGAGCGATCTTAGTTTGGAAGTATTCTATCCTGCTGCAAATTGTTATACTATAGGCCTAGTGCTCTCGGCCAGTAGGCGCTACCCCGTCCTTAAGACGCGACCACGTAATGCTTGTATTGAGCATAAGGTGGCGCTACATTGTTTGATTATATACAAAAGAGGGCCGTTCACAAGCGTGTGCCGCCATCTCTCTTAACACCGTAACAGAGCCTGTGAAAGAACTAAAAAACAGAAATTAAAAGCAAATGCAGCGTAGCGCACAACGTGCGCCTTTGATTGGCCGACGATCATGGAACTCGATATCTGCGATCAGTCAGTATCTCTGATGCGCTGCGCTACGCCCCGTTTGCTACGCTCAACATCGGAGTATAACGCCGCCTTTAATGTCATTTGGTGCGCATTCCTTTCAGGAAGGCCTGGAATTCTTTCTCCGGCATTGTCAACTATTACTACCACCATTAAAGGGATCGTCCCGGCAATTCCACGTTCTCCATCTGGAAACTCATTGAATCGGCCATCAAACGGTAACAACATTATATACGCTCTGAAAAAAAAAAAAATATATAAATATATATATATATATATATATATATATATATATATATATATATATATATATATATATATATATATATATATATATATATATATATATATATATATATATATATATATCGATGCTCTCTTTTGAATACTTTGAGATTGAGAGTGATAAAAAACGCCACACACGACAATCGTCAAAACCTCGTCGTTCTTTCCCGCTTCTTTGAGATTTTGTTTTCTCAGAAACTAAACATGTCACGACATTAAACTAAAAAAGGATTGTTCTTCTTGGAACATGCGCACGAAATATAAAAATTTGAAACAAAATAAAAAATACGACTGCCCCTCGTTGCCTGAATCCAAATGAAACCTCCCAAATATATATATATATATATATATATATATATATATATATATATATATATATATATATATAATCTTTTACGCTTTAAACGATACATTTATTTTACAGCGAAGCTGTTTATGGCTAGGGTTCCGTTGATTTTTCGTGTGCGTCAACAAAAGCTCAGACAGGGAGGGCTCGCACCGCCCTTTCTTTGTCGTCGTTCCAAGGGCTTGCGTGCCTAGTTTCCTTTCCTTCCGCCAGGTGGCGGTCCCGTCGCTCGTGTCTCGTTTGCTCCAAAAAAAAAAAGCTCTTATTATAGAAGGTAATAGCCCACACCGCACAGACGAAAGCTATTTAATGACGTAAAATAAATGACGAAGCTTGAATTGAAACAAATGGGCTCACGAAGTGGCGACGTCACAATTGTTGAGGTTGCTCCGTTCCATCCACGTGATCAAAAGCCTTTCTTCCCTTCTTTTCCTCAATAAACCTGCATGCGTGTATCACTTCATGTTAACATTTAAGGAGGATGAACGACTTGGTTTAAAATGAATTGGCCCACGCAAAACGAAGACGGTTTTTTTCCCGCGAAAAAGGCTAGCTAAGCGAGGCTTGTACACAACATTCAAGATGACGGATCTGTTTAGTAGCACGCAGTCTTGAAACCAGGAGGGTCGGGCAATGCGCGCTTGCACGCTATACGCAATTCGGAAAGAGGTGGAATGCTGTGTAGGCGTACTTCTGGCGTGGTGATATTTTTTTTTTTTTTTAGAGAAAAGTGTAGCTGAAAAATGGCGTTATCTGTTTTATATGTGGCTTTCATAAACACCGAAATGGCGGCCGAAAAACGAATCACGAAGCAAAATGCATGAACATAATAGGGCACGTCCTACATTTTTTAAGCTTTCAGAGACTGTAGTATTTGTTAAATGAAATGGTGAAGTATAGTTCTAGCTAGTTATTCAGATGTTCCAACTGCGCGCTATGCAGACAGTAAAAACTGAAGCGTAATATATCTCTTCGATAATTCTCCTTCAATTTTGAATAGTTTTTTTTTTTACCAATACTCATGCATATTACGAACTCCTAACTGTTTTTGTTTACAGGTATGAACGACCCTGGTGTCACTGAGAAGGATCGGGGTGGTAAAGAAGTTAAAGACGCAGAGAAGAAAGATCCCGTTGCAGAGAACGCATAATGAAATCAAACCCTAAATAAATGGGCTATATTAATTAGTGTGCGCCAACACAAACCGCCAAATTAAAACAGGTTTGTGTGCTCACGCATCACTGCCTGTTTCTCGCGACAGTGATAATGAAATAAAGATAATCATTACGCCATCTTGTTTGGAAACTCATGACACACAAAAAAAAGTTTTATAATTTGATTGATGAGGATACAAAAAAAAACATGCAGCTTGCTTTGTTATATTGTCACGGATGTGAACGAATCGACAAGCGTCAAACTGAAAATAAATGTTTAATCGGCAAACTTGTACCAGAAACAAGATAGAATGAGCGTGCGAAAAACAGAAGCGAGCATCGCCGCGTCGGCTTGACAGCTGGCTAAAGAGAGACTCCGAGAGTGGGTCCCCAAGGCCATCTGATATCATTATTTATCGTCTTCTTCATCCCAAACATTCTTGTCAGAATGTTCGAGACTGATTCGGTAAGGCCACGTTGGGCTGCTTATCCATTACCGTTGGCAGCTCGAGCCTAGAATGTTCGAGTGTCGGTCACCTGGGGTAAGAGTAACCAAGAATCTTCAAGAAATACGGAGAAGCGTTCTCTTTCGCCCCAGTGCTGCTGCCATTCCATTCCCATTCCATTCCGGGGTCGCGAAAGTGCGGAATGATTCCGGAATGATTCCAACTCCGCAGTGGCAACTCAGCAACACTGCTATGTACTAAACATGAAACGTACAGTCGCCCAATTTTTTAATAATATGAAGCGAGCGTCGACCGCCGGGACGGCCAGTATACCGTGCCGCGGAAGCGTGCGGCGATACGGGAGAGATTAAGCGCGTGCGCACAAAGCCCTTTCTGGTGGGAGCGTCGTCTGCTAGGCTATTCCGTTGATCGCACACAGACCCTGCTCCGTAGCAAAGGAGGGCATGGCACTTGCAATGTCGAAGTGCATCGCCGATACGCCCCTCCTCTTGGAATGCGTTAACAATCGTATTGACGGTAGCTGGTATAACCCCGTTTGCTGTTGCTATATCCCTTTGCGTCATGCCGCACATCGACATTCTCACAACACGTTACAGCAGAGAGGGTAATAGAGAGAAAAAAATGCCCTCCCCCTCTCACCCGCGTGTCGTCTGCTCCGCCGAGCAGGCTGTAGCTAGCATCCGGCTGGCGTGCAAACTCTGTTTAAAATCGCGTCATTTTGGAAATTTCAAGCGCAGATGCGCGAATTTCGATATGCAAGTTATCGTGTAATGCTATGCTTGATAAAAAGACTAACCGGGTCCAAATGCGCTGTTACTTGCGTGCAAATACAAAAAAATAGGGAAAACTGTGTCAGATTGGCCGGTCTCTCCAGCGAAAAGTAAACCCGGTTGTTGTACCTTTTTTACTATACAAAGTTCGTACTGGCGTAGGCCTTTAACGACCATGAGTGGAAGTCTGAAATAATAAATAAAAACGCGTTCTCCTGCCGCAATACACGCAGTAGTTGAGGGTAGTACTGCCGGCTGACTCAAATGCTATTTAAGTAACGGAAAAAAAATATGCTAGTGGATCATTTACCGAAAGAGAACAGAGAGCTATAGGCTGATTTTGGAGTAGCCATAACTATTTTAAGAACGCGAACCACTTCACGACGGCAGCCACGAGGGAGAGTTCGATGTTCCGTACAGCCCGCCGATACAGCCCAAAGATGGAGAATGGCAACCTCCCGGTTTGTCGTCTGCTAGCGGAGTCGGGCGCGTGCCCTCTCTCTCGTTTTACCCCGCCGAACCCGCTGAATTTGCCGGATGTATGGAGAGGGCGCTGCTGTCTAACAAAATGGTGCCGCCCAAAGAGCGCTAAATGGAATGGTCTATAGGCTCTCAAGGAGGCATAAAATTGTGCGCGCGCCCGCTGGTCAAAGAAAAGTGCGACTACCCGGCTACATAGGTGCCGTGTATTGTGTGCGTGCCGCGTAGTGTGTGCGTGTTCGCCACGCACAGCGAACACGACCTTTGGTCCAGGCAACGGCGCGCGGGCTGATGCAACCGGAGACGCCGGCGAGTGAGAGCGAGCCGGCAGTGAAGAACGTGACGCCTGCGCGAAAGAACAGACTGGGTGCGGTCGCAGACCGAAGAAGGCGTTGTCAACCGAATGTAATCTACCAGTTAAATAAATATGTATTCTGCATTACCCTAAAATTACCGGTACATCACAATGGCGACGAGGATGGGATCTATGCAACAAAGACGGATATAAACAACTGAGCGACTTCGGAACAAAGAAGACAGCGGTAACGTGAGTGACGCCCCATCTCAAACCTAAAGAATGCCTCGCATCGGGAAAATTGAAGAGTTCGATCAGAAATCGGAATCATGGTCTTCGTACATCGAGAGGATCGAAGTGTTCTTCTCTGCGAACGACATTCCGGAATCAAAGCGAGCCGATGTTCTTCTGTCTATCGTCGGACGAGAAATGTACGGACTAATACGGAACTTGGCGGCACCTGCTAAACCAAGCACCGAGACGTACGTACAGATTGTTCAACTAGTGCAGAACCACATCGACCCGACGCCCAATGAAACGGTTGAACGCTACAAATTCCATCACCGGAAGCAGCTGGAATCCGAAACCATCGCAGATTACGTAGCTGCGCTTAAACAGCTTTCACTGCAATGCAACTTCGGTGTTTCCCTCAACGACCGACTTCGAGACAAGCTCATTGACGGCATTAAGGACGGAAACATTCTCGAAAAGCTGCTGGCTGAGCCTACGCTGACATTCAAGGCAGCGGTGGATCTCGCCACTTCGATGGAGGTAGCCATGAAGGATGCGAAGGAAATAAGGAGCGAGACCAAGGCCCAACAAGATGTCAATCGCTTGGTGCAAGGGCGGAAATACAAGACGTCACTTCCGAAAAAGGCAAGCGAGGGTAAAGGAAAATCTCGCACAAGCAGGATCCCATGTCACCGCTGCGGCAAAACCAATCACGACCCTGAAAACTGCTTTGCAAGGAACAAGACTTGTAAAATATGCGGAAGAACAGGACACTTCCAATTGGTCTGCCGCGACAGGAAACGAGATCCACGAGACTCAAGAAAAAAAGACAAGCCAAACTTCACCAACCATGTCACTACACAGAACTCGGGAGACGAAACTCCGTTTTATTTCATCGACTCAAGCTACCCGAAACCCATCACAGTAACTGTGGAGATTTTCAACAAACCTCTTCAGATGGAGATTGACACAGGCTCACCCGTGACTGTGATCAACCTGGAGACGTTTCAAGAAATTCTTCCAGACATCCAGTTGAAACCTTCGAGAATAACGCTAAAGCCGTACACCGGCAAGCCCATCGTTCCAGACGGAATGGTTCAAGTGGAGATGCGGTACAACGGGCAAGTCAAGCGTCATGAAATCCAAGTGGTGAAGAATGGGGGACTTCCCATACTGGGAAGGGCATGGCTTCAGGATTTTCAAGTGAACTGGAAGGAAGTGCACAACGTGCGTGCAGAGACCTTAACTCTCGCAGGTGTGCTACAGAAACACGGTTCCATCTTTGAAGGTCCGGGAGAACTGAAGGACCACGCCGTGAAACTCTGCGTGAACGATGATGCTCAACCAAAGTTTCTCAGACCAAGGTCAGTTCCATACGCCCTCCGACAAAAGATTGAAGAGGAGCTGGATCGTCTTGAGAAAGAGCACATAATCACTCCCGTGATGAGGAGTGAGTGGGCGACTCCAATCGTTCCAGTGATGAAGGCAAATGGACAAGTGCGCATATGCGGGGATTACAAGATTACACTCAACCCAGCCTTGAAGCCAGATAGGTACCCACTACCGAAGACTGAAGATCTCTTTGTGAAGATTGCCCATGGGGAGAAGTTCACCAAGCTGGATTGCAAACAAGCCTACTTCCAGATCCCCTTAGCGGAAGAATCAAGAAACCTCACTGTGATCAACACACACAAAGGGCTCAATCAGGTGAACAGAGTGCCATTTGGAATAACCCCAGCATCAGCTATCTTCCAACGCGTCATCGAAGAACTCGTTGGAAACTTGCCGTACACAGGTGCATTTCAGGATGACATCGTGGTAACTGGCAAGAACGATCAACATCACCTGCGGAACCTGGACATCGTACTGCAAAAACTCAAGGAAAGTGGCCTTCGCTTGGGAAAAGAAAAATGCTGCTTCATGCAGGACTCCATAGAGTACCTACGACATGTTGTAGACAAACAAGGGATCCACCCAAATCCCAAGAAGGTGGATGCGATCCTACAAGCGAAGACGCCCAAAGACCAAAAAGAACTCAGAGCATTTCTGGGACTTCTGAACTACTATGGGAATTTCATCAGCAACGCAGCCGACATCTTACATCCACTACATGAACTGCTGCGAAAAGATAAAAGGTGGGAGTGGTCGAGATCATGCCAGAGAGCCTTCAACGAAGCGAAGAAGCAACTCACCAAGCAGAGTCTGCTAGTGCACTATGACCCTACACTTCCTCTGGAACTGCCGATCGCTTTCATGTCAAGAACGCTTTCTAAAGGTGAGCGAAACTACTCTCAGATTGACAAAGAAGCGCTGAGTCTAGTTGAGGGCGTAAAGAAATTTCACCAGTATTTGTTTGGACGCCACTTCACGCTGTGGACGGACCACAAACCCCTGGTATCGATTTTCAATCCCGGTAAGGGAATCCCAGGCACGGTTGCAGCAAGAATGCAGCGATGGGCAATCATCTTGTCAGGGTATGACTTCGACATAAAGTACGTGTCGACCGATAAGAACGTAGTCGCAGACACGCTGTCGAGACTCCCAATGACTGACAAGGGCGCTACAAGATCAGAAACTGCAAGAATGGACGAAATCAAATGTCTCCATCTGGAAAAGTTTCAAGCACTTCCACTGACACATAAGCAGTTCAGCAGAGAGACACGAAAGGACACCGTGTTGTCAAAAGTTATAAGACTCACCATGGATGGATGGCCGGAACAAGTGGATTCCGAAGACCTCAAACCTTACTTCCATCGCAGAACAGAACTAACCGTAGAGCTCGACTGCTTAATGTGGGGAATACGCGTCATCGTACCCTCGAGGTACCGAAAACACGTTTTGAACGACTTGCATCAAGGTCATGTGGGAATGACAAAGATGAAGGGACTGGCACGACACTACGTGTGGTGGCCGCTTTTGGATCATGACATCGAAACGATCGGAGGCAGGCACTCCAAGCTCGCCAGTCACACCGCTTAATGGCACACGTGGCCAAGGCATGGAGGGCAGCCCTCCTCTTCTCAGAAGATCAACGCGGACGCGGCAGCCACCAATGCGGCTGGGCCTGTGAAAACGTGAAGTTTTTTTTAAGGGGGAGATATTGCCGTGTATTGTGTGCGTGCCGCGTAGTGTGTGCGTGTTCGCCACGTACAGCGAACACGACCTTTGGTCCAGGCAACGGCGCGCGGGCTGATGCAACCGGAGACGCCGGCGAGTGAGAGCGAGCCGGCGGTGAAGAACGTGACGCCTGCGCGAAAGAACAGACTGGGTGCGGTCGCAGACCGAAGAAGACGTTGTCAACCGAATGTAATCTTCCAGTTAAATAAATATGTATCCTGCATTACCCTAAAATTACCGGTACATCACAATAGGCTAGATGACGGCAGCAACGCAGTTGATAATACAAAACACCAAGCGGAAACCCTGTCTATACTCCGTTTTACTTTTTGTTGTACCGCAGCCGACGCTAGGAGCAATCTTGGCCAGTTCATCGCTACAAATGTGTGACGTGGCCTTCCCGTTCGGTACGACTGCACAAGGAAGCATGATGTCACGTGGCAGGGTGAAAGCACTGGGTTGGTTTTCATGGCTCGTAGCATTGTCTGCGGTATCTAATTTAAGGCATCGTTGCATTCAGTTTGTCGCGTCACCGTATTTTTTTTTTCATTTTTCTTGGGGTTCACAAAAGTAAACGCCAACATGAATGAAAAAAAAAGTAAATTAAACTCGAAATGACGCGCAATTTACGCCACGCCTGAGCAGTATCACGAGCGCTGTTCAGATCTTTGATTAAAGGCGGTTAGCTATGACAGCAGATAATAGCTGATGACGTCATCAGTGACGTTACTACTGATGACGTCATCGGCATCGTCACTGATGACGTCATCAGTGATGTCACTGATGACGGCATCCGCATCGTCATCGTCACTGATGACGTCACTAGTGATGATGACGTCATCTTCACGTGACCTCATAGGGGTCACGTGACCCCCGTGAGGTCACGTGACCCCGGTGACGTCACGTGACCCCGGCGACGTCACGTGACCCCCGTGAGGTCCCGTGACGCTCGTGAGGCGACGACGACGACGCTCGTAGGGAGGAGTAGCAGACAGGATGAGGAGGTGAGGAAGAGGGAGGGAGGATATACCTTCCCCTCAGTACCCTTCCCTCCTCCTCCTCAAGAGCTGCGCTCTAATTCGGCGTTACAGGGAGTTGTAAACGGCTTTCATTTTTTTTTTTAGATATGTTCAGCTTCATTAATTCCCGAGTGCATTAGGCAAAGCAAACGACAGTGCGGTTGCCCCTTTGTTCTGTTAAAAAAAAAGAAGCCAGCACGTTACCGGGCGGGTTATTTTAGCTTTTGTTATCACATCAGATAAGATTCCAAGGTAGTCTTATAAACAAAGCTAAAGGTGTCACTGGCGAGGCTGCAAGTTTGGAGAAAGCAGAGAGCACAAGGTGCCCTCTCTATAAAATCCCTTGACCCCCGCATTACGTTGTCCCTCAACATTTCTGGGGTTGACGCTCTGGCCCTTACACTCACATGAGCTCGACAACCGTACATGTTTCTAAATTTGATTGCAACTTGAAACGCAAAAAAAAATAAAAAAATCGTGTTTTTTTTTTTGGCGTGCGCATTTGACCGAAGCGACGTCATGGCTCACAAAGACGCAATCCAGGGGTAGGGCTAGAGCTGCGCACAAAACAACAAAAGTTCAAAGAGCCACGGAATGAAAGGAAAGAAGGGGGAGAGGGAAGGGGGCTACTTTTAACAAGGAGCAACAAGAGGGAAGAGTTCTTCCCAAAGGAACAAGTAAAGTTATCGACTACAACAAACAACACCAGGCAGCAGAATGTTTTTTAAAGCGCTAAGCAAGCATGAATGCATGGTTCGCTAGCCAGCCACAGCTCCTGACACCCGTTATGCGTAAGTTCAAAATTCTTTCTAGAACAATAAAAAAAAAAACAGGGTCACTGGACATATCTGCGTGTCAAGAAGCAGTCCAGCTGTATGTGCGTAGTGTGGTGACATAACTGTGAGTTTTTTTTGTTTTTTTTTGTCTTTTAATACTATAATTATGTTTTTGGTTTGTGGGGACACAGGAGGGGAAGGGGGGCACGTTAACCAGGGAGCCTCGAGCCGCAATTCAATTAAATTCGATTTCATTTTCCAACAGAGTGTTGGGGGACCCCGGGCGAAAAAGCTGTCGTTGACAGCTTGAGAGGCCTGGGGGCCCATACAGACAGCAACGTTTTGTGAAAAAATACAATAAATATGACGCGTAACATGATGAGTACACGTAAACACCGTATGAATGTATATAATTCTATATCGCACATGTCACACACTACATAAGAAATTATTAACTTGTTTTAGCAAAAATTGCATTGAAGTCTTCAACGTTAAAACTTTGCCATATATACAAGATAGAGACTAATGCATTATCATCTATTGTTTACAAAATATTATCCCATTTTTTATTAGTAAATGTATACAAGTTAATATTTTGTTCTAGATACTTGTTTAAAATAAAAAGTAAGTCATATGTCAGTGACTGCGAGAAGTATTCAGTGTGCCGGCGCGGCACTAACCACCCGTCACAGCTGCGGGTGCGAGGGTCACTTAATTGTTTCGATAGGTCACGTGTCATTTTTAAAAATTATCTGAAACTTTGTTTCGACAAGAATAAAGAATGCAATAAACGAAATTCATAAATATCTTCTACACGTATTACAGCATAATTCGTTAACAATTGTGTGGTTGATTGTTAGCGCGGCACATTAGCAATATTGTCACGGGTAGTGACCAAAAGCACAATAAATAAACAAGAAGAAATACGCACGCAGGTGGCCCAGCAGGCTGAGCGCTCGGGGCAATATATCGATTCGCTTTCTTTTGAAGAACAAGGATGGTGTGTATGTTTCCTGCTGTGGTCGTGCCCCATACGAGCGTGCAGTAATTTATGTTTGAAGTGAATAGGGCTAGGATAAATTTGAAGCTTTTGGTTGTCTAGAAGGATGTGTTCCCATCGTGACAAGGCTCCTGTCGCCGATGATAAGGACGTATCTAAAGCTTCAATGTGATCTGTCCATGTCATATTGGCAGAAAATGTAACTCCAAGGATCCTGTGCCTGCTACCTATTCCAATAGGAGTGCCACCGAGTGATTATTTGTGTGTTATTTGTGTCTGCTTATGTGTAGTTTTGAATAAAATAGCCTTAGATTTCTGTGTATTTATTTTAGGCCGTTCTTGTTTGACCAGTGCCACAGTTTCGAAACTTCCCTTCCAGCTTTTAAAATTATTTCCTTTGTGTCCCGTCCGGAAATAAAAAGGCTCATGTCATCCGCATAGATCACTTAGACTGCGTAACTATCCTGCTGAACAATATCATTTATATACACCTTGAAAAGGAGCGGTTCCAAAACACCTTTTTGTGGAACACCGGCAGTAATTAATTTGGAAGATGAAGTGTTATCATCTATTTCTACACACTGCTTCTGGACGTAAAGGTGAGATTGAAACAAGGATTGGACAACACCGCGGACACCGCATGCGTGCAACTTCTTTAGCAATATCTCGTGGTTTATGTAATCAAATGCCCTACTCTAGTCAATGAATACTCCAAGGGTAATCCGATTGCCTTCAATGTTCTTAATAGTAAGTTTCTTTATTGTTAAAAGTGCTGTTTTTGTCAATTTTTCCTGTGGGAAGCCATGTTGACAGTCTAAAAGTATGTCGTGTCTAGAGAAAGTTGTTGACACGTGAACAAATTATTCTTTTAAATCCTTTAGAGACCACCGGAAGGATGGATACTGGCCTATAATTGTTCGTTATTTTTTTTCCAGCTTTAAAGATGACCGAAGCTTTTGACTTTTTCATTCTATTTGGAAAGCAACCAAAGTCTAGAACTAGGTTATCTATGTAGTTTAAACAGGCAGCAATAGCGTCAATTACGTATTTTACAGGTTTTATCTAAACGTCCTCTATGTCTGTTGAGTGGGTGTTTTTTAAGCTCATGAATGTGCCGCAAATCTCGACTTCATCCGTAGGTTCAAGAAGCATGGTTCCACTACATTGGTACCCGGGTCTCGAACCAATGACGTTATTGAGCGGTCTAACCATATTCACAAAATGCGCATTGAAATGCTCGGCTAATGTGACCTCTGAAAGTTTGTTGTTTCCTATTGTTAATTCAGTTGTGTTACATTTCGTGTTTTGTCGTTTCAGAACCTCGTTCATTATCTTCCATACTCCTTCAGGGCGCTTATTGGACACCTCAAAAAGGGTTGTTATAGTAAGATGTTTTTGCCTTCCTTAACTCGGCGGTTAGCTTGTTTCTATATTTCTTAAAGGCTTAGAGTTTACGGTTCCTTCGTACGCAAGAACGCTTTAAAGAGTTTTGTTCTTTCGTTGATAATTTTTAAATGTTCAGGTCCTATTTAAGGCTTTCTCATTTTCCGTTTTTGTTTTTCGGCTATGCGAGGGAATGAGGCATTATAATGGTGAAAAAATATTGATAAGAATTCGTCATAAGCGTCACTACCGTTGGTTTGGCTATAGACCTTTCCAAAAACGAGCTTGTGGCCGGTGCCATTTTGAGCGTTCGTGCGTATGGCGCGTGCTTTGCTCGCTTTCCGAAGCGACGAACACGCACGTGCTGGGCTGTGAAGATTGCACGCTGGACTGTGATTTTGTAAACATTGGAAAGGTCTATAGACGGATGACCAGTCAGCATTTACGATATACCTAGGGAAGGTATCCAGGTTTCTTCTTGATATGCACCGATATGTTAATTTAGATTGTCGTGTTTTCTCCCATGATGTAGAAGTAGAATAAGCTATAAAGATTTGACAGTGATCACTTATAGCATAGCATATTGTACCAGCCACGTGAATAGGTTGTCTGTATTAATTATGATAGAACTCAGATAATTTAATACGTAGTTTTTCAAGCTCTAATATAATTTGTTGCTTATGATCTAATTTCAAACGCGAAAAAACTATGGCAATCCAAAGTTGGAAAATTGTCATCACTGGTGTCACTTGCAGCAGTTTCATTCATAAGTTATAAAGAAATAAAGAGTGTCTAAAATAAATAAAACATTCTAGCTAGTCTGAGAAATCCGTGTAAAATGGCAATCATTGTGCGTAAAGCATATGGTGCTATCAAAGTCGCGACTTTTGACAATCGGCAAAGCTTCCAAAGTCGCCGCCAATCCTTCCGGACCAAATGCTCAGGAAGACAAAAAGGAATTTCATTGTTTTTTTTTTTGTTTTTTTTTAATTGCAAAGATTTCAGAACGTTTATTTTCTTTAATTTTTACGCACCGTCGTTTTGCCAATTTAAGCATTTCCAATTCGAAGGAACGCCTAACCGCTTGCACGTCTGCTCCCTGCAGCACGTTTCGTTGGCGTTGAAAGACCGGTGAAACAGTAGTGAGCTTGATTATTGCGTACACGAGCGAACGCCAGCACTGTGTCTGCGTTAGCGTTGCGTGTTTCACACTCCCCGTGCGCGGAGCCCAAAATCGCGGTCTCTGATTGGCGCATGGCGACGGCGTGCATGTGCAGGGGGGAGCACGGAACTCTAACGCAAACGCACGGCGCTTGCGTTTGCTTTTATATGTAATACTTTAAACACTCTAGATAGCAAGGCACAATACCATACCGGCTGCAGCACGACATTGGGACCGTGGAGAGTTGTTTACATTCAAAAATGTCCTTTCGCGAGCCATGATCGCGAGCAGTTTCGTCGTGGCCGCTGAGCAGGAGAACCGGGGGACCCTCACTAGAGCGGTTCCCGTTTCCGTCGCGAGAGGGCGAGCAACGGGCTGGAGACGCGAATACAGGAACTCTATAGCTGGGCCTAGAGCTGAGCCAAGACTTGCGCGCCATCTGTTCTTTGAAAATGGATTAATAAGACAGGCTCGGCGCGCTCTTAAGTTTTACCACTTACCGCGGATAAATAGAGTTTTATGCAAAAACTACGTGTGAAAAGGTGTCTTTCCCTGATCCAAATGCTTATATTGTCACGAATGAACAGGCAAGGAAACAAAGAATAACTTGGGAAACTAAACGTTTAATGGGGGCGAACTTGTGCCCAAAACAAAAAAGGAAGAAGATAACAACAGAGCGTCGCGGGCGTCGAAGTCGGCGAGACGGCAGAATCGAACGCTGAGGCGAAAACTGACTCGACAAAGTCGCGGGCGGCCTCTTATCTAGGGTGCGTCACTATCTCGAAGATTCGGCGGAGAAGACTCGAGCTTAGCGCGCTCGGGGCGAGAATGAACACGCACTTTCTAGAACAACAGAACAAACAAAAGCAGGGATAAACGATAGAAGTTATGTCCGGAGCAAGAATAAACGAGAACCTTCTAGAAGTCCGTGACCCTGCGCGCTGCAATATAATGGCTTATCCCCCTTGAACATATTTTCTTATATACACTCTACTTCACCCCAATAATGTTAAGCCTTTTGAGCTGAGAGATCTCCCGTCAAAATAATCGAAAATTGTCAGAGTCAAGAACCAATTTTATTATCATCTGCCCAGAAACAACCATAGCCAGCCGGCAACAGCCAGGCGGCGCCAGCAGAGTGAGAGCCCACGGTTATACCCTGTTTCGTTGTAACTTGACAAAGGGTGAACGATAAGCCCCACATTGCGTGCCGACGGCTTCGAAATGCGCGACGTGTACGAGCGCAACGCACACATATTGGAGCATGACGCAGCGAAAAGCCTGATACTTCTTCGGAGTAGAGGCGCGCTCCGGTGATACGCAGTCACGTTCCCATTGGCCCGCCAGGGCCGTAGCTTCCGCTGTACTGGCATGTTACGCGATCACGGCTTCCTGGGATACCCAGTATTTCTGGCTTCAGAGACTAGGGTAAGCGGCGCCACCAGAGTAAAAGTTCACGTTTGAACAATGCAGCCGCCACTCCCAGGGGTACCCAATATTTCTAGCTTCAGTAGCTAGATGGCGCCAAACCAAACAGCATTGCAGGTTGCCTATATGGACGTAGTGCTGGCACACCCAGATATCGAAACACTGAAAACAAGTTACGTAAAGCCATAACAACAATACAAAACGTGGAAATATTACACCAGTAAAAACTCACAAGCGCTATAATTAAAAAAAAAACACTGCAATTAAACATACAAACGATGACAGAGAAAAATGATACTGTTTGAAGTTTATTAGATAAAGCAAAATGAGCACAGATTCACAATATATTGAGTAAAGATCAGAGATTTTTAAATGTTCTATTAATGCTTCAATACCATTATGCTTTACCTAATTCAGTATAGATTTTGAAACAAAGCCACCTCCAGTTTTTCTGCGTACCCGTTGTAATATTTTGGTATTCCGGGGAATGGTCCTAATCTAGTAAAGGCTCTAGCTTATAAAAAAAGCAAATGAGCCTTGTAGGCACTCTAGGTAGGCCAAGATTTAGTTTGGAAACAGGGAATGGAGAGTCAACTTGTACGTGTGAAGTTCCTTATAAAAATGAAAAAAAAAAACGATTTTTTTCGACATCGACGCGGGTTAAGTAACCATGCGCTCTTCGACATAAGCTCATTACTGAATTAATAATGCTGATACTTAATCAAATAGTGATGCTTCAATATTGAAATAAATTGATGCTACGCCCGATATTTTGGTGAATACAGTATTTTTTGTTTATTTATTTAACATACTATTATTTCAAATCACGACTTTGATAGGGGTGGAAAGCATAGCCATTCCTTGAAAAGGAAAATTATAGCAAATAAAATAACAGAAATCATAGAACAATGCAGAAACCGCCGTGCATAAATTACGAACAGTACAAATAGGAATATAACATAGGCAAACGGCATACTAAGGAAAAAAAACAAAAACTGTCACATACATCACTTATGCTGTATCCAAATAGGATGAACACATGATTGAATCATGGAGCGAAACAACTTTTTTTGGTAACACAATCCAGTGTCTCATAATGCGCAGAAAATATATATATAAACAATCTTGATTAAACGAAAAATTAATGATTGAGAGCAACCCCAGTGCTTGTCAGAGTGATACATGGTTGACGAAAGGTTAGGTAACTTGATAGGTCAATGAGTAGTGAAACAAAAAGCAACGAAAAAAAGTTTCAAGCATCTGTTTTTCCGCCTAGACTCAAGTGAGTCTTACAGACCTCCTCCACACCATCTGTGCGTAGTCTAGCTTATTACTTCTGCGTAAGCTGTAGAAAGTAAAAAAGTACATGGAATGTTAAATACTCCAGCCATGTGGCACTTTTAATGACGCATAAAGTGTTTTACACTCCGTGAACATCAGCTCCCAGGTTTGAATCAAGTACGATACCGTGGCTTCTTTACATCACGTGAGACAATTTATATTTTTATTCGATAGTAGGAACAGGCGCTTTGTGTTTTGCCATTACTCCAGTTTTTGAACGACTTAGAAGTCGCCTGTTTTTTGTTTTCTTTTGCATCAATTATCGTATGAATTTATGTCGGTCATTAGCTTTACGAAGTAGTCATTAGCTCTAATACTTTGTATATTCATATTATTGGAATAAATAACCGTACCCCAAAACCCAGTATAATATTTCGCCTTCTTATAATGGAACTGGAACTCTTATTGGATTCTATTATTATTTCAGGTTTTCAGAAATTATTAATTTCTCAGCAACCTGGATTTCATGTTTCCAGAAACAATTCCAGTTAGATTTTCAGTTTTATAATCCAGATAGCCAAAAGTTATATTGGATTTGGGGTAGTGAATGAATATGAGATAAGACGAAAATGAATGGAAAATAAGAAAGTGATAGCCGTTTACAACTCCCTGTAACGCCGAATTAGAGCGCAGTGCTTGAGGAGGAGGAGGGAAGGGTACTGAGGGGAGGGTATACCCCTCCTCCTCCTTCTCCTTCTCCTCCTTCTCCCATCATCCTTCAATCTCCTCCCCTCCTCCTCCTCCCCCCCGTCCTTCTCTTTCACCTCCTCCTTCTGCCCTCATCCTTCAACCTCCTCCCCTCCTAATAAATAAATAAATAATTAATTAATTAATTTTGGCGGACAGGTACCGCGTCGGTCTACTGCACGAAAGGTCTTTGGTTCGAAGCCGGCCAAGCTTCCCTGGGGGGGTGGGGGTCAGTTCACTTGGGGGGGGAGGGTCACGCTCGGGGGAGGGTGGGTCATGTGACCTCGAGGGAGGGGGTGGTCACGTGACCTCGGGGGGGGGGGGGAGTCACGTGACCCCCCTCCCCGAGGTCACCGAAGGTACCCGAGGTCCTCCCGAAGGAACCCAAGGTCCTCCTGCGGTCACCGAAGGTACCCAGGTCCTCCCGAAGTCCTCCCGAGGTCCTCCCGAAGGAACCCGAGGTCCTCCCGAGCTCCTCCCGAAGGAACCCAAGGTCCTCGGGGGGGGAGGGGGGGGGGGCGGGGGGCTCACGGTTACGCCGACGGCGAGCCGACGCCGACGCCGCTCAAGCCGGAAACGGGCGCCTAAGAGCTGCGCTCTAAAAAGGACGCGAAACAGATTCCTGGAGCATACCGTACTTAGATTTGTATATTGTGGAGGTCGCGTCATTAACTCATAAAAGCCTTTTTTTAAGAGCGCAGCTCTTAAGCGCGGTTCAAACAGGCCCGGAACACGGAACCCGGGCCAGCCCGGGTGCCGGAACCCGTACTGACGTAATCACTTCCGGCATCCGTTACGGATCCAAGACTTCGCGGTTCGGTTGAACGGCGCGCGGCCACGGGCCCCCGTTACGGGAGCTGACGTCACGGCGGCTCCCCAGGCAACCAATCAACGGCTGTCGTCAAGCTGGGTCGTCGCCGCTTGCGCGGGCGAGCCGAGACGCTCTGGACGAGGCAGGCGACACAGCCACGCCGGCCACGCTTCGCGCTCCGTCTAGAGCGGCACTGGCGCCTCGTTTTCGTCGCTTTGTTTCGCGATGGCGTCGTCTCGGCAGGATCCCGGCTACGAAGCTCGAATTGCCTCACTTATGAACCTTTGTGTAGTGAGGTACGTCACAAATGCAAGAACTATCAACTGGCGTCGGCTGACTACTTTCGCGGCTGCGTGTGAGCAGTACCTGCGGAGCGTGAAGAAAAAGAAGCGGAAGGCCGTCCGCGAGCTCCTGAAGCCTCGGAAAACGCTCGGCGAGTATGCCACCATCGTGAGACAGATGTAGGAAGACCCCGACGGCCGGGACTTCTTCGAGTGCTTCCGAATGTCACGAGCCAGGTAGGGTGTGCTGCTTTTTATATTGGATTATTTTCATGTTATATATCAAGTGGCGTTCCACGTGGGCCCGCGCGTCGCTCGCAGGAATACTCACGTGGAGCGTGCGCTCCCGCAGTGAAACCACGTTTATATCATTTTTAACGGGAAGGATCACGAGAGCAGCTTTCGTAACAGTCACACGCTTGTCAGATTTTACTGCGTTTGTGCTATAAATGAATAGCAATGGCATGCACATGTGCAGCTCATACGACACACTCTTTCTGTTCACAAAATCTGGTCGCGGTGTTGTGCTCCTTTGAGTGCATGTATGACGGAAGCCCGTTCTGCTTCCTTGTCTTTTGTGCTAGCTAGGATGTGTGCTTACAAGCTGCTTGTGAGTGAATTCTGCACGAAAGCTCGCGCTGCAGAACCCAGGGATCTTGGGTTCAATCCCCACCCCTGCCCGTTTCGATCTGGATGAGCATCGTACCGGCGTGCGTTCGTGTTTCACTACTGCGTGACGGGTGTTAA
The DNA here is from genome assembly GCA_013358835.2 of Ixodes persulcatus. Classification (NCBI taxonomy): domain Eukaryota; kingdom Metazoa; phylum Arthropoda; class Arachnida; order Ixodida; family Ixodidae; genus Ixodes; species Ixodes persulcatus. The sequence goes on from JABSTQ010006606.1 coordinate 56,577, forward strand.
AGACCCTATGCTAGCGGTCATACAGTACTGCCTAAAAACTCTCATCTACAGCGCGTACCGGTGTCGTTGACCATTTTAACCTTTTAAGTGCATCCCAGTGCCTTTCCGGTCTCTTTGCAGCCAGCAAGCCAACCACTGCCTGCCTCTACAAACGGCCGTTCTAAAGGCCACTCATATTTGCATTGAAGAAGCCGTTTCATCGGGTTGCAACCACCTCCCGTGTCTCTGAAACCATGTGAATAAATTATTAAAAGCAGTATCGAGTTCTTTCGCTTGTCCTGGTCCTTGTGGTCGCTACGATACCTGTCGTAGATCCAGGGGTACCGCTGAATTAGCTGAATTAATTTATAGGTTTTCTCTGGTACGTCAAACGCAGCGGCAACTTCAGCCCTCTTCGCGGCAGCGGCACTCTTCTGTGGATCTTGAGCAGCTTTCCTTGCGTCGGAGACGGGCGGGAAGTTCATCGTCGCAGCCATTCTTTCAAGCAAGCACGGAGCGTGTGAGTGGTGTGAGGCAATAGACTTCTTCCAAAACTGACGCGCCCCATCGCGGCGAAATACCACGCAGTGCACTCTGGGAACTAGTTGGCCGCTCAGTTTCGGTTTCGACTAAGCAGCTTCATCTCATGCTATCACGCCGCGACCGAACGCGCTGCTTGCGTTTTCAATTATCTGACTTTTCACGAATGTACAATACACCCATTTTCGAGCGATAGAAAACGAAGACCGGGGTACTTTCCTTGGTTCCCGAAACACCGGATATTGTGCGTGCGTATGCAAGCGTAGTAAGAAGTGGCTTAGTCATCTCACCCCACGAGTGCATCTTTGAGCTATAGGGGTACCAGTGAACTACAACAGAAATTTGGTCATTGGGCGAAACGCAAGCCGCATCCTCACAGGAGTATCAAAGTTGAACCCAGCGTTGACGCATGAACTTTTAAGGAAACGCAATAAATCCGACCTCACTACTGCACAAAAGTTACTATGATGTCTTCCTCGTGTCATCATATATCTCCCACTCAAATTTTATGCTGATAGAATATTAAGTTTTCGCGAACGCTGAGATCGGCTAGCTACGACGGAGGCCCTAACAAGCGGCCCCTACTCTTCGCTAAGCCTTTTTGGACGAGCTTTGCTGACTACCAAGATCCGTGCCTGAACGGTGTGTCTGAAATTATCTCCGGATATTCAGTCAGGAAGAAAGCAAACACATAACAAATATTATGGCCATATTAGCAACCGTCCCGCACCGCATAAGGGTTCATGCCCGTCCGGCGCACTTCCGGCAAAAGGTGCAACATTCTTCGCACAAGTGCTCGACTTTTGCTTTCTTAAGACGGCTTGTATGTGTGAATGTGCCGATACGATTGCAGGATAACTTTATGCGCATACGCGATGTTGAATATTAGTGGAATGCAAGTGGGTGGGAATTCACTTCGTGCAGTGCTGCGGGTCAGTACAGATAAGAGATAAGAAGTGTGTTAAAATTGAGCATTTCGATGGCGCTTCAGAGTTTTACCTCGCGTACTCAGGCGTATTAAGAAAAACAGTAATAGCAAAAAGTTATAGCTCGTCTATGGACGCACAAAACAAACAAACTTCCTGATCAACACTAATGTGAAGGCGCGAGCTCGATGTATGCACACTTATTGGTTGCTACAGCTTGTTGATTCGTACACAAGAAAGATCCCCGAGCTTCGCAGCGTCGAGATTCCCAGCACTGGCTCGTCCACATACCTCGAAACGCTAACAGAAAGGCTCAAGTACAAAAATACAACAAGCATGTGTTAAGACAAGCTATACGTCTCGGGCTTGTGCTAAAGCTTCGAGGTCTGGCTATTTAGGTTAGTTTAGAGACCACAAATGACGCTCTCGGGACCAGAAAACATGGGATGACGGCCGTTAATAGTCCACGCTCTGTGTATAATATTTGTCGACGTGTCGATCGAAACCGAAACCATGCCAGTCTCTTCACTGGCCAACTAGTTCCCAGAGTGCAACGCGCGCCGTGTTGCATGCAGGGCTTTATGGAAGTAGTCCATTGCACGCGGAACCACGTGAACGCCGGTGGCAAGGAGGGCGGAGGAGGGAAGCGCGCCGCGCTGATTGGCCGCGGAGAAAATACGGAAACCTACGTCACGACCCGGGAAGGAGAAAGTTGAAAATTTTTCAACTCTTGACCCGGACGCCGGAAGCCGTAATTACGTCACCGCCCGTACGGAGGGAGCGCTGACGTCACTACGGGTTCCGGCACCCGGGCTGGCCCGGGTCCTGTATTCCGGGCCTGTTTGAACCGGCCTTTAGGCGCTCGTTTCCGGCTTGAGCGGCGTCGGCGTAACCGCGCCGTGCATTATGGGAAATATCCCATAATGCACTGCGCGGGGAGGAGGAGGAGGCAGGAGGAGGGGAGGAGGAGGGGGAGAAAGACGAGGGGGAGGAGGAGGAAGACGAGAGGGAGGAGAGGAAGAGGAGGAGGAAGAGGGGGAGGAAGGAGGAGGCGGAGGGGAGGAGGGGAGAAAGAGGAGAGGGAGGAGGAGAGGAGTGGAGAAGCTTGGCAGTGGAGGGGAGGAGGAGGAAGGGAAGAGGGGTATACCCTCGCCTAATTACCCTTCCCTCCTCCTTTTCAAGAGCTGCACTCCAATTCAGCGTTACGGGGTGTTGTAAACGTCTTTCATTTTTGTTCTGTAGATAACTTCTATACAATTTAAATACCTCTCCATCAAAACCATAGTGAGAAAGCGTATGTAAAAATAATACATGATCAGTAAGGTTGAAGGCCTTGCTAAGATCAACATAAATAATAATCATAATATAATGATAATATTAACAACATCAATAATAATAATAATAATAATAAGGATAATGTTTATTTTAATTTTAAAGAAATGGTGGAGAGAAAGGGAATAAGCTTCAATGCAAAGCTAGTCGAGCTTAGAGCCACACCGGCAGTGGTATAAATCACTTCGGGCAGTTCAAACAATACCAATACTCAAAAACTTATTATTACAGCAAGAAAGCAAGAATAACTAAGTTAGACATTTACAATCTAAGTTCAAATATTCAAAAGAAAACACGTAACTGTCGAGTTGACCCTGTGTACAGATGACACGGCGGGTGGTTTATGGAAACGTCATCAAATTAGTGTTTGTCAACCTGCCAGGTAAAAAGTCATCTGGTTAAACCTACTAAATATGTATTTATAGTCTCATCTAAGTCCGCAGCAATTTGTGATCCACGCCGTCACTCGAAGCCATATTTCGGAAGACTGAGTTTGGATCTGCCAAAAGTCGGTTCACGGGTCCAAATTCTTGAACCTCCCCGTCAGCCATCACGAGGACCCTAGAAACCAGGTTGAGTTTTATCATTAATTCAGCAAGCAACTACTACCAGGAATACCTTAAGTGCGCAAAAGATACGAAGGTTAAAAATGTAAAGTATCTACGGTTACGTTATATTTATGCCCACTAGACAAGTAGCTATAAAGAAAAGCTTTGTATTCTCCTTCAAATGCTGTAGTTTCTTGGGTGCAAACTTGTGAGGAAAATATTTTATGATGTCATTAGTAAAGAAAAAATAGTTAGAGTGCGGGCGATTTGATGTATACTGAAAACGATGGCGAACCTTGAGAATGGGGTGTAAATGATTAAGAACGGTAAGGGCTTGTTCACACATCCACGTTTGCGCGTGCTCTAGTGAGTTTCATTTGCATGTAACTTCTTACTTAATGAGGTTACACTTCCATGGTGCACAATCTAGCGGGAAGCCTTGGAACACTTCCAATTTTCGCATACGTGTTTCGTAATTTTTACGCATAATTGCTTAGCCGTGGATTGAAATAATTTTTGACTTTATAAGAACTGAATATTTATCCTGAATAGTGCGTAAATTTGCTCTCGTGAATACTGCAAACCTTCAGTCTCGTTGTACGCATATGGGAAGTGCTTCCAGGGGTGTCTGGTAAGTGGCGTCGGCGTTCCAGTGTGCTTTCTTGTTGTAACGCAATGCGACGCTCTCGAATACACTCAAATGCGAATGTGTGAATCAGCCTTAAACAGTGAATCGCTGCATCAGCCTTTATAAACTTGTTCTGAACTGGTTCAAAACTTTTATCACAGCCACATCTAGTAGTGTAGGGTTCTTATGATTTAAATACTTTCACGCGCTTCCTTAATAAATCTCAAAGGCGAATTGTGACAGCAAGCCAAAACATACGTTTTATTTTTTATTCCTAATTTGTTTCTCGTGTTGAACTTTTCCCCTCTTTCTACCACGTTTAGTAGTACCCTCTGCGGTTTATATGAGGAGGACAACCAGATATTTTCAAAATATAAAAGTTAAAATTCTTGCGTCTTCATCGGTATCATATATATATCATGGAAAATTAACAACGGAAACATTTTTAATTATTTGGATTTTTAGCTAGTTCAGTTAATCTTGATGGCACCTGAAGAGGTGCTTCGTGTGCTCTGGTGCTACGGATGTATACTTTTAACTCGGCTTTTGAATATGAACTGAAAAGCGACGCGCATACAATTTTATTCGTCGGCTCCTTACAATGTAAAAACCATTCGACAAGATGAAATATTTGTACATATATAAATCACGTCTGAAACTTGCGCCAGTAAAGTATTGTAGAAGCAGAAATTGCGTGTTAGTTAAGGAGCATAAAGCGACAAGTTCTTGGAATATTTTTCTCGGGATATTTCTATCAAATCTACAGCGAATCTTGTCTGAACTGGAGCACCGAAAACACTCCAAATAAATAAATTTGACAAATTATGGATATACTGTGTCTAATAGAAATTATTATGATTATATATATATATATATATATATATATATTGTTGCGGGAGTCTCAGCTCACGGGCTAAACGGGCAACCCAGAATCCAGTCCCCCAGTTCTCCACACGACCTCTCCTTCTTCTCCTCCTTTTCTTTCTTCTCTTTGTCCGTTACACTCGCCCCTCCAAGTTTGGAAGTCCGTCCCGGACGATGCTAAGATAGTCACCACGTGTGACGTAAAGTTTCAGATGGCTTGAATGGGCTGTCAAAGTGCGGCGTCGCCCACGCTGAGGCAGGGTGTCAAGGTTTTCGAGACGGTACGTTACGGGTCCAAGTTGCCTGCTGATCTTGAAAGGTCCGCAGTATCTGGGCAAAAGCTTTTCCGAGTGCTGTGGACGTCTTAGGTGCCTTCGAAGAAGCACCACACCACCTGGTGAAAACGACGGCAATGAGGCGTCTCTGTTGTGACGTTCGGCCAACTTTGATTGCTTATTTAGAATTGCCAGCCGAGACAGTTTTCTGGCTTCACTTAGTCGTTCAGCGAAGTTCTCTTCATACTCTCGCGCCCGACGGGTCCACGCAGCGCCCATCGATGATTCCTGCGGAAGCGTCGGGAGTCTTCCGTAAACAAGCTCAAATGGAGATTTGGCGGTCACTTCCTGTTGTGAAGTGTTCAAAGCGAACGCCGCTGTACCAATGAACGTGTCCCAGTTCTTGTGAGATTTATTGACGAACGCAGCTAATATATCTCCAATGCTGCGGTTGGTACGCTCTACTAGGCCATTCGTTTGAGGATGGTAGGGTGAAGCGGCCGCATGTTCAATTCCGTAATCTCGCAAAGCACAACCGAATGTACGGGACATAAATGACGTTCCCCTGTCAGATATTATCAGGCGGGGTGTACCATGCCTCAATACAAGGTGTTTGTTGACGAAGGTGACGAGATGCACAGCTGAAGTATCGGGGACTGCCTCCACTTCGACCCACTTCGTCAGGTAGTCCGTTGCGACAATGACGTACCTGTTTCCATCATCAGATTTTGGAAACGGCCCCAGGTGATCAATTCCAACTACCTCAAACGGGCTGCCTGGAGGTGGTATTTGCTGTAGCTCGGTCTTCGCCGGGTGCGGTGGTGTTTTCCGCAGCTGGCATGTTGCGCAAGACGCGACGTACTGTCGGACATCCGTCCTGAGGTGCGGCCACCAAAATCTCTTCGCGACTTTGTCGAGCGTCCGATGTTGCCCGAGATGACCCGCAGTTGGAGCATCATGGCACATCTCAAGAACGTTCCGACGCATTTTGGGGGTAACTACGGGGAGCCACGCTCCTGAGGGGTGTGCTCGATGACACAGCAGACCGTCCCGAAGCTGGTAGTACGCTCGTAGACGCCGTAAGCGACGTTCTGAAAGTCGCGGTCTCCCGTTCACTTCGTCAGAAAGCAACTGGATTATGTTGAATGTGTCACATTCCTCTGCTTGCGCCGACTGCAAATCTAAGAGTGCGAGTACAGGAGCAACTCTGGCGTCTTCGATGGGGTGCCGTGAGAGGAAGTCGGCGTCTTGGTGCTGTTTCCCACTTCTATGAACGACCGAGAAGTCCAACTCTTGCAGTTTCATTGCCCACCGAGTCAATTTCGGAGTTAGATCGTTTTTTGACTGAAGCCAACGGAGAGCAGAGTTATCTGTCACGACTGTAAAATGCTTTCCGTAGATGTATGGACGGAACTTTTCCACTGCCCAAACAACAGCGAGACACTCGAGTTCTGAAGAATGACATCGACTTTCTGGTTCGCTGAGTTTGCGACTCGCGTATAATATGGGATGTTCTACTCCTGTACTGTCCCTCTGGAGAAGAACAGCGCCAAGCCCTTCGCCACTGGCATCAGTGTGAATGAACGTCGATGCTTCTTCTGTAAAATGAGCCAGGGTTGGTGGTTCAAGAAGTGCTCTTTTGATATCAGCAAAAGAAGCTTGTTCTTTTGCGCACCAACGCCACTTGGCGTCTTTTTTAAGAAGCTCAGTCATTGGAGCAGCTCTGAGAGAGAAGTTTCTTACAAATCTACGAAAATAGTACGCAAAGCCTAAAAAGCTTTTCAACTGCTTCGTGGTAGTGGGCTCAGAAATATTGGCTAGCGCTGCCAGCTTGGTTGGATCCGGGCGAATACCCTCTTTGCTGACAACATGCCCTAAGTAAATGACGGTGTCGCATCCGAAGAAGCATTTCGATGGTTTCAGACGGAGATGCGCATTGGTCAGGGCATTCAGCACTAGACGCAGACGGTGCTGGTGTTCTTCAAAGGTGTCAGCGTATACAATGACATCATCAAGATAAACTAACGCCATCGTCCACTTCAGGTGTCCAAGCACCCTATCCATGAGGCGTTGGAAGGTCGCAGGTGCATTGCAGAGTCCGAATGGAAGACGGTTAAACCGGAACAATCCGTCAGGAGTTACAAAGGCAGTTTTTTCGGAATCTTTCGGCTCCAGCTCCACTTGCCAATATCCGGACATGAGATCCAGAGTAGTAAAGTAGCTGGCACCATGAAGGCGATCAAGGGCATCGTCAAGTCGTGGCAAAGGATACACGTCGGGTTTTGTTATGCTGTTAAGTTTCCGGTAGTCCACGCAGAATCTTGTAGAGCCGTCTTTTTTCCTAGCTAGGACAACTGGCGACGACCAAGGACTGTTGGAGCTAGTTATAATGTCCCTTTGAAGCATGTCGTCCACCTGGCGGCTTATCTCCTCCCGTTCTGTCATCGAAACACGTCTTGGATTGTGATGTACTGGAGCGTGATCACCAGTATTGATGGTGTGGCGCACAAGTGGTGTGCACCCTAGCTCTTCTGGTGTAATAGCAATGCACTGCCGAAAGTCCAAGAGCAGTTCTTGTATCTGTGCCTTTTGTTGTTTTGTTAAGTTGTTGCCGAAATTAAATTCTGACCATGGAAGATCACTATACTTCGTTTCACCTTATCTGCGAGCGAAGCCAAAGCTAGAAGCGCGAGACCAGCGCTTTTTGCGTTTCTCCCCAGCTCGCGCGCTCGAGCAAAGCCTGAACGCACGGAGCTTTCGTGCTCGCGCTTCCAGCTTTGCCTACGCTCGCACATAAGGTGAAACGAAGTATAGCTTTTTCAAGACAATCTTGCGGGAAAGACATCGTTGGTGCCGCACTAATTGTCGCGACAGTGGCATGTGACAGGGCAAATGTCACAGGTCCGAAGTCTTCACCGGATTTCAGGAGCAGGTCACCATTCGTCAGGTTTAAAACTGGAAGCATCAAACTCCCCTTCTCGCAGGAAACAAGGCAGCGAGGTATAGCAAACTCCATCCCAGGACGAGATTGTAGCAGTGATTCAACTAGGATATCTCTTGACGTCATTCAACCTGGAATTATTGCTGTAGCCCAAACTGCAGATAACTTAGGTACAACAATGTCCGATGCTGCAACCATACGGAACACCTTCTGTGGTTTTCGATTGACCATCGGTGCCATTAGTGTAGACACAAATGTCGTAGCAGTTGCGACGGTAGAACATACTTGGGCTGCAGCGGTCTTCGTAAGGTTTTTCAAGCTGGACCACGCAAGGACAAATCCATCGAATAAACTCACAAAATTTCAGGAAGTTGCTTTTTTGCTTCCCCCGCTATCTCCTTGGGGCAACTCTGTCGCAGACCAACTGGACTGATCGCCAATACTCAAAGTAGGTAGGACTGACACACAATGTTCACCTCCTCGAAACGATAAAGAGAGCTGAACGTTTGAACACCAGTCACGGCCGAGTATCATTGACCATTGTAACTTGCGCACAATTACAAATGGAAGGTTGACTGTTGTTCCTAAGGTTTCTACAGTCAACGAGATCTGCCCTTCTTGTTCGATTGTAGAACCGTCGGCTGATATAAGACAGATGGTACCAGGAAGTGTTTTGGGCGTGGTAGACTTCGCTGATTGCAGTAATGCATAATCAATCAGACTTACTGCAGCTCCGGTGTCCACGATAGCATTCACATGTTGTCCCAACTCATGAATATGAACTGAAAGACATGGCGTTGGTGAGGTGCGCAGTGGCGTTGTCACCAGAGGAACATGATGCACTACATGAGACTCAACCTTGCCATGCTCACTGTCACTTGAAACGTTTGGCGTTGGTATAGGTTGCGTTTTGCACGGGGCCAAGTGATTTGGGCAGGATCGAGCTAAGTGCCCAATGTCACCACACGTGAAGCAACGACGTTTACTTGAACGTGCCGGTGAAGATCGTTGAGCCAGCCCCGAAAGCTGGATTCCAGATGTCGACACCATGTCCATTGCTTTGTTGGCTGCTTGAACTTCGAGTGCGCGAGCCAGTGCTGCACGAGTCGTAGTTGGGTGGGCGAGTCGCACAAGAAGCTGAATGTCGGTGTCTTCGATTGCGTCGATGAAAGCAGTGGTTGCTATCTGCTCCACGTCGACTTCCGTACATCCGACGAGCACTCTTCTCGCCATCCGCTGGATTACGTCAGCTAGCTCCTGGAGTGTGTCCGTGCCTTGGCGGTGTTGCTTCAAAGCAGTCAGGTGAAATTGCTGGAGATGTTCATCACCAAAGCGGGACTTTAGGGCTTCTATGAGTAGCTGATATGAGGAACGACTTATTGCAGACATGCTCTCCAAACATTCAGCAGCGTTCCCCCTCAACTGGGCCACCATTGCACGAGCTCTGGACGTTGAGTCGAACCCGTAAAAGTTTGCAACCGTTTCGAATTGGATGATGAAGGCTTGCCAAGACGACTGCCCATCGAATGTCGGCAGTTTGAGTGGCAGTCCATGGTGCACAGGCAGTCAAATCCGAGATTCCATGGACGAAAGGCCATCATTGAGGCGTTGCCCTACATCGGCAAACTGACGTTCGACCGCAGTTTCCAGCAGAGACAGACGGGTTGCGAGGCAATCGTCGAGGGTTCCAAGCAGGTTCACAATGTCCGTAGCACTCCTTTCGGCGAGCAGATTTGCTAACCGCTCCGTGATTTGCATCGCCGCGGAAGTTGAGATCACGCCACTTGCCTCCGATTGGGTTGCCATTTCGTAATCCCACCGCTGCCACCAAATGTTGCGGGAGTCTCAGCTCACGGGCTAAACGGGCAACCCAGAATCCAGTCCCCCAGTTCTCCACACGACCTCTCCTTCTTCTCCTCCTTTTCTTTCTTCTCTCTGTCCGTTACAATATATATAATAAATAAATAAATAAATAAATAAATATGCGGTCATCGACGGTAATGTTTATTTGATGCCAATTAGGGGTTAGTCTTAAAACAAAATCAGGAATCTACCGCTTTATCACTCAGCCAAAACACGTTGTGAGGTGCTACTGGATATTCCTTCTTCACAGACCATTCACTAACATTCGCTTTGATAGACATGTAATGGCCTGAAAAGCAGACAAATGTTTTACATGGGTATCAAGGAGTTCCCATTTGTGAATTAACATTGAGCAATATTTAAACAAACGGAAATATTCCACCTAACAATTAACAATGAAATAGCGTTTAAAAGTCATGGAAAGGTGGCATCTCCAAGCAGATGTAGCCACTGAATAAACGTAGGGTGTGGCTTCTTGCGTTAACGAATCTTACTTTTAATTCGCTATTCGGCGTCCTTACCTGCTAATGCAGAAATATCATTGTCCGCGGACCGATAATATGATGCCGCTGACTGGCCGCGGTCTTCGCGTTGAACGCAACATCGTTAAGGAGCTCGTAGCGCTTCGACCTCGGTGGTGCGCCAGAAAAGGCGGCCTGATTTTAAACTGTCAGTGACAGTGGATAACCAGAATATTTTTCGCATGCTTTTTTTTTTTTTTTTACGCAGGCTGTTCAGGTGAATTACGAGGCCAAACTTTTCTGAAGAATTACCTTGCTTGGAGTGATAAGGTTGACATTAGATACATATTATAAATATCTGAAGAATAAAAATGGACACTCCGGCAGAAATAAAGAGAAAGAGAGAGAAGGATACTCACATATCGTAATCCAGTATCGTATGTATGCGGTGAGCTACGGTTAGTACGGTGCAGCTGGCAAAGTTACTCCTTAATGTGGCTTGCACAAGGCGGTCGGTGTCGCTGTCCATTTGTGAGGTTGCCTCATCCAAAATCAACACTTTGGGCCGTCGAAGAAGTGCCCGTGCAAGGCAGACCAGCTGACGCTGTCCCACGCTAAAGAAGTAAAGTGAAAAATCGTTTGGTAGGTATTAAGTTTATATCCTCTCGTTTACTTTAAATGGTGGGTTCTTTACATCACTTTATTTAACGCGTTCAATTGGGGTAACACAAAAGTGGCATCCAACTAAATTCAAATCTGAAAAGTTATTTAAATTAGTTCGTAAATAAAACTGACTGATGAGGATCGTTTGATCAAGGGTATTGCGCCCTGTGAATAAACCCTTTTAAGTGCAAATATATTCTGTTAAGGGCCCGATATACCGGCAAAAAGATGCACATGAGGAAAAAAACGCAAAAAAGGAGCACAGACTTTAGTATCAGATGAAGAGCAATCGTGAGCCGATCTCGGCACAATATGTCTGGATCACTAATCTCCCAGGATCGACACGTCCCGATAAGATATCACATGTTATTCATGGTTTTCTTTTTCTTTCTTATGTGCTTTAGTATTGTCGTCTCTCAAGAACCCAACGAAGAGTACAATTTCGTTTAAAATGTATCAGCATTTTGGCAAAACTTTACAAATAAATATCTTACAGGAACGTGCGGGTCAATGGGTTTATTTACAGCCTAGAAGAAAGAAAAACACCCTCTGCGCTACATTATCATCATCATCATTAAAATGAAGCAATTGAAAATCTAGAACCTTGTGTAGCGCGGCAAGGACTTTGTAAAGAAAGTGTAGGTAATTAGGCGAGCTGGTTGATGGTACACATATTTGAAGAAAAAAAAAAACGAAGACTACAGACGAAGGGGACGAACACAAAACTTCTCAATCAGAGACGTTTTGTCTTTGTCCCCTTCTCCAAATAAAAAAAATTAAAAGCACCGGGACTGGCTGCTAGTGGCTGAACGGAACGGATGGTTTTCGCCTGGGCTCCGCACCCGACTCCCTTCTCAGCAGGAACCCAGCAACGCAAGCCAACCACTTCCTCTACACTGACTTGCGAATGTATTGCCAATCTCTGGTTTGAAGTTCGGACGGCATTCGACCTTTTCAGCCGAATTAGGACCATCAGAGGAGCCTAGCAAGCCGTTAGGCTTAGCGCGGTGCCCGGCGAACCGAGCCCGACGGCAGCACGGGAGAGCTGCCGTCGGGAGAGCTTCCGGATGTCTGAAAAGTAGTAAAAATTTCTTCCCATTCACGAAACTGGGACAAAAACCTAATTTCAAACCATCGTCCCATATCCCTTTGAGTTATTTTCAACATATATCAACATAGCAAGACTCAGATGCAATGAATGTTTTAGAAAACAATAGATTGTTATACCAAAGCCAACATGGATTTCATAAAACATTTTCATATGAAACGCAGCTTTTTCATATTACCCTAGATTTTTTTCTTAACCTTCATACAATCTATGAACTCACGCCATATTCCTAGACTTTTCTAAGGTATTTGATAAGTTCCCTCATTATAGCTCTTCATTGTTAAACTAACCCATCTAAAAATTCATCCATTCATAACCAATTGGATCACGAAGTTTCTCAAGAATTGCTCTCAGTAAACTCTCGTTAATAACAATACGTCGTGTAAGTCCCCTGTAACCTCAGGCGTCCCACAGGCTAGGCCCATTATTATTTTTAGCATATACAAATTATTTAAACAATTAGTATTATCCCCTGTGGGACGTTTTTCAGATAACTGTTATTTTTAGATCAGTCAAAACCAGATGATTACGCAGCAAAAAAAGAACTACCTAAACATAGCCGAACTATGGTGTCATGACTGACAGGTGAGCATCAACATGAAAACATACAAGTCACTAACATTCACATATACTGCCAGCTCCTCTAGTTCTTCTTACCACTTAAGCAGCTTTAGCATTTGTATATCACATAAGTATTTAAAGGTTCACCTCACCAGAGACGTCGCATGAAACAGTCACATTAAAACTATTCAAAGACTAACAGTAAACTTGGGTATCTTAAAGCTAACCCCAAATTCGCTTCACCAGAAATAAATACTTTAGCGTACACAATACTCTTAAGATTACAAATTAAATATGCATTACTGATAGGGTCACCACTTCAAAATGGTCTCACCAACAAAGTAGAAAGCATTCAAAACAAAGCATTAAGGAACATTTCTTCAGATTTTTCTTTGCACACAAGCGTCATGTATCTTCGCAATCATGCTAGCCTCCAAACACTTGCCCTACGACGTTTGCTTTCCCAAATACTCATTTTTTCATAAAATATATTATCACAACCCGAAGATGAAATCGGCCTTTCTCAGTAACCCCGACCGAGTTTTCTCCAGAATTGACAATTTGTGTGAAGCCAAATTCATTCGTGCTTCTGTTTTCGCAACTTCGACGCTACGGAATTGCGGAATATAATGTTTTGCCAAATAAGATTGCTCCTAAAATTAACGTTACGAAATTTCCGAAAATTCTTAATGTCTTTATTATTCAGAGTAATGAGACTTAAAATTGTAAGAACTGCAATTTTATTAGTCTCAATTGTATGCCGGCACATACTTTGTTCTTACTGTTTTGTTAGTTTTTTAATGAATTTTGAATTGTATTTCTATCCTCCTTTGTGTAATACTCGGAAACAGGTGCTCAATGTATATAAAAAATAAATGAACATTATTTATCGTACTCATCCTGGTTATCATCATCATTACCATCATCCCCATCATAATAATCATCACACCCTTCTGTTTTTTCTGATAATGATCGCCATTGCACTCCTCCTAGTAATTATCATAGACGTCCGCCTTATAATCATCATCATTTTTAGGACCCGAACCTGTATTACATAAGGAAGTGGGTATAGAAACTAAAAGTGTGATGAACACAACATGAACACACGACGCGCATACGCGATTAGTGATATTAACTTACCTGAGGTTGGATCCGCCCTCTCCTGTCTCCATGAGTAGTTTGTCCTGATGCGCCAACACAAATTCCGCCAAATGGGCCTGCTCTAGGACTCGCCATAAGTCGTCATCGCTGTGCATTTCCGTGGGGTCCAAATTGTTTCGCAAGCTGCCTCTTACCAGACTAGGGTCCTGTGACGCAAAGACTGGTTTGTAGTATGTTTCAATATTCAAACGCTGGTTACCTCGATGAAGGGCAGCAACGTTAGGACGGTCAAAAGTGTCTCGGTAAAAATATTACCGGTGACATCCGTCATATCATTAAAAATTACCCGTTTTAGGCTATGGTCCTTTTGGCAGAGATGGTGCAGTATAACATACAAATTAAATGCTATTTTATGGTAAGAGGCTGTTTTTCCATGCTTGTTCCTGCTTACGCTCATCATTCTGCTCCTGAATGTTATGGTTTATAATCACCTCATTTGTGAAGCACGCAATCGATTTATGTAAACTGTTCCCGGAGTCATGTATTCGTGGGCTGGACTACTATGACATGGGTTTTGTTGAGCCTCAAGTAGTAGACAATATGAGGTGCACAGTACTCAAAAAAAACGAAACGATCCAGGGGAGCGCGTGGCGATGATGATGATGATGATGATGATGATCCTGTAACTGTTCCCTTTGTAACGGGCAAGCTCGAATATTTGTGGCCTAGTCAAAATTAAAATGAAAAAAATTGTAAAAAGAAAAAAAAAAGCGTCACTCGTTACTGTCACGTATCTTGTGCCGCAAGTGTTCAAATCTTGCTTTCGTCCTCGACAAACACTGCATACACGAGTCAGTGTCCTGCCTAGCTGTTGCTAATGCGGCTGAGCTGGCCATGTTTGAGTTTCTCCCACACATTCCACCTGCTCCGCTTGTGGACGCATTGCCTGTGTCTGACTTAAACGGGAACCCCGATGCCTCCGCTAGCGTCCTCCCGGCATGGGGTTGGCGATGTTCCATCGGAGGTGGCACGAGACACTCGCAGAATAGCACCAGGTGCTTCAATATCTCGGCTCCCTTCCCGCACGCGCGGCACTATGTAGATTCAACTTTGGGGTCATAACGCTTTCGACAGTCCAGCGTTCGCAGGGCCCCTGCTCAGGCCTCGAACAGCAGACGGCTGCCCAACCTGTTGTCATAGAGCCGCGTTTCAGCCGAAATGTTTGATTTGTGCTCCCTGTATAACGTCATAGTTGACTTCGTCTGGGCCGCTTCTATTCACTGGAGGGCTTATTTTTCCAGCCCTCTCCTCCGCACTTCTGCCTCCCACTTCTCTCCCGTGAGTGTATTCACAGGCTCCGCAAAGAAGCCGAAATTCTTCTTAAGTTGGTACAGCCGCCTCTGCCATCGTGTGTGCACTGCCGTCATGTGTGTGTAGATAACTGACCTTTTGGCCCATCGGCACAGATCCCTAAGCCGTAGTCGTCCGCCGTCGCCTATCTTACTGGCCGGCTCTCTTGCCTTAAAGCTTGACCATCTCAAGTCCACCTGGAGGGCCTCGTTGGCAACATTGCCGTTGCAGCCCAGGGCCTATCGCCCTACTTCTCGTTTTCTACTTTTCAGGATGTCGCGAACTTCACAATGGATGCGAATAACTGCATTGGTAAAAGTCAGCCCTGGCTCCATCACTGCCTTTCACACCTTCCGTGTCACGAGGACCCTGTTGCAGCTCCACAGTTTTCGTTTGCGGGGGATATTGGCTCTACGGAGAGCTGACTGGTGTACGTATGCGTAGTGCTCTTGGAGGTATTCTGGAGCATTGAACAGTGGGATCCCTAAATATTTACAACAGTACTTAATAGGCAGCACCTCGCTACCAAGCTTTAGCAAAGAGCAAGTTGTCTCTTCAGGCCCAGCGCACTGAACCATTGCTGATTTCTTAACATTGAAGCTTAGGTGTAGCGATATAGCATATTCAGTACACATGTACAGTTGCCGCTGCATAACTTCGTCTCAGCCATGAGGACGATATCGTCGGCGTAAGTGCGACCTGGCAGCACCCATTTTACCTCCTCGCCACCCTCTAGATGGTTATGGGAGAAGACCACTCTGGACTGTATTAGCCTCTCTTCCATCCGAGCTACGTACAACATATATAGAAGTGATCACAGTGGACATCCCTGTCGGAGGCCTTTTGTCACTGTCACCTCTTCTGACTTCGTCCCTGCAAGGCCTGCCCTCACCGTGTTGCCCGAATAAAAAATAAGAGATCGATGATAGAAACACCCTGCTGTGGCAGCCAAGCTTTTCTAAGCGATGTGCGAGCATTGAGTGCGGCACACTGTCATACGCTTTGGCGGCGTCCAGAAAGCAGCAGAGCAGCCGTCGGTTTTCTTTTCAGGAAACATCAATACACTGTGTTATCGTGAATAGGTTTTTCTTAAGTCGGCGTCCCCGCCGAAAGCCCCCCTGCAGTTCGGTAAGGTGACCGCTTTTCTCTGCCTACTTTACGATACGCTCCTTGAGAAAATATGCAAATGCTCTGTATATTGTGCTTGTGACAGTGAGTGGCCGATAGCTGCGTAGATGTTGTCTGTTGCTCACTTTCTTCGGGATCAACACCACTTGGCTGAATCTTCAGTCTTCTGGTATAGGTTCTTTCCCGCAGAGGATATCGTTTGGGATGGACGCTAGGTGCTCTCTGGCACCCTTTCACAAAGCCTTGAAGACAGTGGCCGGAATAGCATCCCGCCCCTCGGAACTGTATTTTTTTTTTTTTTTTTTTAGATAAACCAGTGCGCGCACAACGCTTACTTTGCCGATTTACCACCAATTC
This sequence comes from Ixodes persulcatus, assembly GCA_013358835.2. Taxonomy (NCBI): domain Eukaryota; kingdom Metazoa; phylum Arthropoda; class Arachnida; order Ixodida; family Ixodidae; genus Ixodes; species Ixodes persulcatus. Next base: position 73,202 of record JABSTQ010006606.1, read on the forward strand.
GGATCACGTGGAGAGTCAACAGCCCCTTGAGCTTCGGCACTGATCGTGTGCGCGGGAGAGATCTCCTTCAAGTATGCCGTTAGGTGCGAGCCCAAATCGACCACTTCCAGCCCTGTGCACTCATCCAAGACACATGGAGTCTGCCCTCGGCCCTCCAGTGTGGCCATGTAGATTCAAAACTTTTTCTCTGCATCTTTTCCGCTGGAGCGAATGTCTTTGATGCTTATCAAAAACACCGTTTGCATTTGCTCCTGGGTCAGATGCCTGGGGTATTGTTTTCGTTGCTTGGTACAGTTCCCACTTTGTTGTGGTCGTCTGCTCGTGGTCTACTTGGAAAGACTGCCGATGCTCCCTATTTGCGGCCTCTGGCTTGGATGTCTGCTTTGACATCTGCGTCCCACCAGCTCTTCGTCTCCTGCCGCTGGGGCGTACTTGCGAATGTCACTTAAGGGGGAGCTTAAGGGCAGTCATGTAAGGTATCTAATCTGCAGCTCCCCTTCTTTCAGAACGTTATTTTTTAAAATAAATCTACCACTGTAGCTACCGCGTAATCGGTGAGATAGCAACGCGTGAAATCTGCTAGTCTCACCCTCGCACTTTTTCAAGTTGCCCTGGTGAAGATCAACTCCAACTGGTTGTGGTCGTTGCTTATGCTATGCTCACCATCCTCGTCTATATGCACGTGCTCAAGAAATCGCCCGAGGCCATGCGAGACAAGAATACATTCTATACCCGTCCTACTGCCTCTGGCACACCAAATCTATTGTCCTTCACACGTTTCGCGGAGATTCACTACTTCTAGCTGCAGGTACTCCGCTAGCGTCCGTAGTCACCTCCCATTTCCATCTTCCCATCCATCTAGCTCATGAATGTGACCATTTAAGTCACCCATGATGAGCACATCTCTGCCTTGCCCCACTAAGTTGACATCCCTTACAACACTGAAACAAAAGCTAGGGCACAGGCGAGCAAGTGAATATTAAGCAACATAATAAACCCAGAGACACGGAAACACGAAGGACACACAACACCGTCTCAGATGCAGCTAAAAAGTTTTATTCACAAAACACTCCCTTTATAGCAAACAAACCTCAGCCGACGCGGAAGTGGAAAAACAGTAAATGCTAGTATCAGCAAAAAGGGGACCACCCACCCTTCGAAGCACTTTAGGGTTCGAAGGCCTTTAAAAAGGCCTTCGAAGCCAACCACAACAAAAATGGACATAACAAAATCTAAAAACTACAACAGCGAAAACGTCCGCGCTTGTTTATCAAGAACAACCGAAAGAACACTAACAGAATTCCCTGCTGACCTAATTCTAATTGTTTCCTTCATAACAAGTTTAAACACATCGAATTCTTTGCAAACTATCTCTGTCAGTTTCCACTGGGGAACGCAATTGTTACACTTATCTAGATGCTTGACTATTTTGGAGTTGGGTGACTTTGATAGCACTGCCCTTTTGTGCGATGGGTGGTCCTCCTTTTACTGATACCATCATTTGCTGTGTTTCCACTTCCGCGTCAGCTAAGGTTTGTTTGCTATAAAGAGAGTGTGCTGTGAATAAAACGTTTTAGCTGTGTCTGAGACGGTGTTGTGCGTGTTCTTCGTGTTTCGTGTCTTCGGTTCTAATATTTGCCTTACAACATATTCCAGGATGCTGTCAGTTTACTTTTCCCCGCTCATCTACTACCGAGAGATAGAGCACACACACGGAAACTGGATTCTCCACTAGTTCACCGGTCAGCCGTATGTGATCAAGACAGTTGGTGCAGTTTTTGCGTACAATGGATGTCTGGCGCCAGAGCACTCCAATGCCCCCTCCTCGCCGTTCACCCACTTCACGATAGCACCCCTCCCAACCCCATTCTGTGTGCACTGGCAGTTCTTCCAAGTCTCGGGTGGGTTTCGGCAACACCGAAGAGGCTTATGTCTCTGTGTTTTTATCACGCCATACAGTTCCTGCCATTTTTGTTACCTCCGTGCTCCTTAAGGGTTAGGGATCCCACCTTAACAGTCACCTGCACTTCGCGTTTACGCCGCCTTCGTCCTCGTCTCTTGCTCCTTCCATTGCTCAAATCCCCCGCACTTACGTCTCCATTATCTTGGGATCGTGGTGAGCCTGCGATTGCCGCAATTGCTCCTCGTTCCTCAAGAATTGTCGCACTATATTCTGCAGGGAGGTTGGGGACATACTTGAGTTGTATACTGCATTGAAGGCGCATGCGGTGACGTCATCGGGGAAACCCTGAGGCAGACCCTTGGCCGGCACCTTCTGTTGTCAGTTGTGAAATGATCTGTGGGCCCCCCTCATCTACATGATTCATCAGCCCGGTGTGCCAGAACCCAGAAAGACTCGAGAGTCGACAGCCCCTCTTTGCTGACAGGCTTAGCCAGTGTTGGCTGCATCATGTATGCCTGTCCATGAAAACAGTCCTCGGGCCCCGTGTTCTGCACCAGGGGATCTTGGTTGCTGGGCCGTAATGAATGCTCTTTCAGTAGTCTGGAAGGAACCCCCATTGCTCTTTCCCGTCGCCAAGGCACATGGAACCGAAGGCAGCCCCGGAATCGTCAAAACGTTGTGCTCTTGCCATTTTTTTTTTTTTTTTTTGGGGGGGGGGGGGGGTGTTGGTATTGTGGATCGTCGCGGTCGTCCTGACCGTGCCAGGCCCTCGGTTGATCGTTTGTGGTCTTCCGTTGGCTCTGTGTATCTCGGAGTTCCTGCTCTCACCTTCACTGTGTTCCCGTTCTTGCGTTTCATTTTTGCATTCGTCCGCCTAAAAGAAGGTTCCCACCTCCACTAAGCTGTGGCTTGCCAGGCGAACACCCTCTTTTTTGTAATGTAGTCCATCCTTCGCCATAAAGTCGTTGGCAGCAAGGTTCCTGCTGAGATCAACGTATTCAGCGTGGATCTTCGTACATAATACGTTCAGCCTGACATTTAGCAGAATCACACGCGCCTGCATAGCATTGCCCTTGCACGTGACCCCTAGGACGGAGCAAATCGTTAGAGCTGTTTTACGCTTGTTCCACGTTTTTTGAAGGTCCTCAACAACACCCTGTGGTTGATCTCCTCGCAGCAGAGTGTTTAAACCAACGTGCAATATGTACATGTACATGCGGGGGACCCTTCGTGCTTGGCCTTCATATTCGGTGATCATATCACAAACAAGCTGGGTTGTGTTTCCTCTGTTCAGCAGATTTTCAAAGCTCCGCTGATACTCAATTTTGTCGCTGAAGGCTTTGACGAATCTTGCCACATTGGTGTCCCGTACGACCAGTACTTCCCGTTGCACTTCTCGGGGGGGGGGGGGGGGGGGGGGGGGAGGGGAGGAGGGGTCTGTTTTTGACCACAGAATCGGCTGTCGTTTTCCTGGGTCTGATGTGACGGCGATGTTCAGAAGCAGACACCTTGGTTTCAATTATTTTTCACCGTTTCCGGCTCCTTGACCTGGTGTTGTGTATGTGCGTTCGTCACAACCTTGCCCTCTAATAAAGCCCGACGGAAAATGAGCTGTCCATGCGTCACGCCACGAGACGTCTCCGGGATGTTTTAATAACTTTTCGGAGGCAGCACTTGCATGTTTCCGAACTGTGTATCTAGCAGTCTGTTAAGTCGTGTCCCCAGGCCTTCACAACTGGCCATCAAACACAGCCTGACTTCCTGACCTTTCAACCTCTCTCGCCTCTTCTTGTGATGCCCCTCTGAGATCTCTGCCAAACGAACAATATATTTCCGGTCTACGTCCACTTGGTGCAACCGCTCTGTAAGACTGCACACTGTTTCTAACTCTTGAATCCTGTTCTATTGAGATCTTTGTGCACACTCCACTGAGGTACAATTAAGGCAGCTACAGTCAGAGCTCTCTCCTGTCGGGTTCATGTTCACAAGCGCTACGTCCCGTGGTGTTGTTGTCTGGAATCGACATGTTGGAATCGCTAACTTCCTGGGTTTCCTCGTCTAGAAGCAGCTCCCTAGCAGCGGTATTAGACGTCGCCATCCAGACTTCATTTGACCGACTGTCCTGGCGCCTGTTCACATTTACCTCGTCCTGCTGTCCAGTAGTGGGGCGAGGGTGGTTTTCGAAAAAAAAGGTGGTCTGGTGGTCCGGTTTACCCTTATTTTGTAAATCACTAGACGGAGTCTGTTCAGTCAAATATTTCTTTGTTCTGGAGTATTCGGGACCAAGATGCAGTTCCCATGGAGAAGAGTTCATGATCGCAGTGCCTGGGGCCCTATGTTGCACTTTTTGGACTCCCACGGCGACTAGAGAGAAGGAAGTGACGTCAACAACGCAGCAAATGCAGATTGGATGTTGACTGATGAGAGATCAGTCAACATCCAATCTGCATTTTCTGCGTTGTTGACGTCACGTCCTTCTCCATAGTCGCCGCGGGAGTCCAAAAAGCGCAACATAGGGCCACTCGGGCCCTATGTTGCACGTTTTGGACTCCCACGGCGACTATGGAGATGGAAGTGACGTCAACGACACAGCAAATGCAGATTGGATGTTGACAGAAGAAAAGAAAATCAACATGCAATTTGCGTTTGCTGCGTTGTTGACGTCACTTCCTTCTCCATAGTCGCCGTGGGAGTCCAAAACGTGCAACATAGGGCCCCTGGGGGGCTATGTTGCACGTTTTGGACTCCCAGGAGACTAGGGAGAAGGAAGTGACGTCAACAACGCTCTTTGGATGTTGATCGGTGGAGTCGCTGATGACGGTATCTGCAGAAGATGAAGATACGTTCATTCACACCTACGTCACATCCTTCTCCCTAGTCTCCTGGGAGACCAAAACGTGCAACATAGCCCCCCTGGGGTGCTATGTTGCGCTTTTGGACTCCCGGGAGACTAGGAGAAGGAAGTGACGTCAACAACGCAGCAAATGCAGATTGGATGTTGATTTTGTTTCTTCTGTCAACATCCAATCTGCGTTTCTCTAGTCGTTGACGTCACTTCCCTCTTCCAAGTCTCCTGGGAGTCCAAAAAGCGCAACATAGCCCCCCTGGGGTGCTATGTTGCGCTTTTTGGACTCCCAGGAGACTTGGAAGAGGGAAGTGACGTCAACGACTAGAGAAACGCAGATTGGATGTTGACAGAAGAAACAAAAATCAACATCCAATCTGCATTTCCTGCGTTGCTGACGTCACTTCCCTCTCCCTAGTCTCCTGGGAGTCCAAAAAGCGCAACATAGCCCCCCAACATAGCCCCCCAGGGGGCTATGTTGCGACTTGCGACTAGAGAAACGCAGATTGGATCTTGACAGAAGAAAACAAAATCAACACCCAATCTGCATTTGCTGCGTTGTTGACGTCACTTCCCTCTCCTAGTCTCCTGGGAGTCCAAAAAGCGCAACATAGCACCCCAGCTATGTTGCGCTTTTTGGACTCCCAGGAGACTAGGGAGAGGGAAGTGACGTCAACAACGCAGCAAATGCAGATTGGATGTTGATTTTGTTTTCTTCTGTCAACATCCAATCTGCGTTTCTCTAGTCGTTGACGTCACTTCCCTCTTCCAAGTCTCCTGGGAGTCCAAAAAGCGCAACATAGCACCCCTGGGGGGCTATGTTGCGCTTTTTGGACTCCCAGGAGACTAGGGAGAAGGAAGTGACGTCAACAACGCAGCAAATGCAGATGGATGTTGATTTTGTTTTCTTCTGTCAACATCCAATCTGCGTTTGCTCTAGTCGTTGACGTCACTTCCTTCTTCCAAGTCTCCTGGGAGTCCAAAAAGCGCAACATAGCCCACCTGGTCTCTCGTACCATCCCTGCAAACCGTCATGTACATCGCGTTGCTCGCTGAGAACTCCTCGTCTTCATTCAACACCACGTTGGTGCCCAAGATCTCCACCGAATAAATGTCGCACCCTACATCTGTCACCAAATTACTGGGAGCCTCTGTGATGGCCTGTAATCGTTCCGTGAGCTCACCCTTCTTGCCAGTGGTAGAAAGACTCCGTGCTTTAAGCTTATTCAGATTTAGCACCTTCATCGCTGCCATTGCCGAAAGCGGAGCAGGGCAGAACGGGGGAACTGTCAGTTGGGAGCAAAGATCAGGATGACCTCCTTCAGATCTTCAAGTCTTTGCTAAGCCTACTTCTTCACAGCCTTCAGTCCCCGTTTCTGTGAGCCCCCTTCTGGTATTGCAGTTCGAATTTATTCCACCACCAGATGTCCGCGCACAATATTCTTTCAAATTCAGTCGCTTATACTCCGTTTCAGGTGCGCGCAATTCAAAGTCTTTCGGGACCACAGTGCACCCGAGAAAGAAATATGCACTTTTTCTAACCGCTAAATGTTTTACCGTGGAGCTGTTGCGCCATCTGCCGTGGAAAGCCGCGGGCTATCTGGTGTTGCGGGTTGCACATGTGCACAGCTCAGCCGAGCACTCAGAGACTGTTCGCGCTCGAGGCACGACCCCCGGTGGCATGTCAACGCTGGCAATAAACTTCAAGCATAATCGCGCTTTTTCCTTAGCAGTAGGCTGCACAGATGTATATTTTTCAAACGTTAAAGTTGTAAAAACCTTGACCACCACTCGAATAAGCACACAATTTATTTTAAATAAATATGTAGTTTCATGGCACGTGTTAATTTTCAATTTGGATAAAATAAAATATCTTGCCTTTTGACTGCTTTCTTTTTTTAAAATTTGGGGCAACATAACCGTATGCACACAACTTGAAGTACAGCAATAAACAAACTTCGAGCGTCACACGATGATACAAATGCCGGTAAGCTTTGAATTGATGCTTTACAGTAATCATTTATTCGGAGTTTCGCCTCGAGTGCAAACAGCTGTTGACTGCTTGGCTTAGCTGGGCGCACGTGCCACACGCGACACCAGATAGCACGGCTTCTCCCGGCAGATGGTGCATCAGGTACGCGAGGGCACGCGCTTCTCTCGTTCGTTTCGTTTCGTTAGGCACTGTACACGTACGTTCAACGAGAAACGTGGTCCTGGGCCACGTGTCCTGGGCCCATTTGCTCGAAGCGCGGTTAAGCGCTGACTGCGGCTAAAGTTAGTCGCAGTACCTAGGAGAGGAATTTTGAAATCACGTGACTGGCTCGGTAGGGATGCGGGAAGCCAGGCATGGCCACGTCGCTTCGTTTGACGAAATGGCTGCGGCGTACGCAGTTTCCACGTTCGCGATCGCATTGGTGTTTGTATTCAGGGCCCGTTTGCCCTAAGCCAGTTAACTTTAACCGCGGTTAAAAGTTGACCGCACTTCCCTACTAGGTACCTACAAGTACCTAGCCAAGTTTGGCGAGGGTTAGATGAGCGGTAGCTCCGTGTTTTATTATAGGGGGATAGCTGGTGTTACCTACTGGTTGTAGCGAATATAAGTGGCTTCCGTGAAAAAGTTCCCCAAAAGGGGGGACCCAATAACGCGCGCTAGAGGGTTCTCGCGACGCAGCGCGGCATACATTTTGAGCAGACAAATTTTTTGTTGCTCGTGGTACAGATTTTGTGTAAGGTAAAACTAAATTCACCCTTGTTTGGAAAATTATTTAAATGCTTGGCTGTCTGAATTGAAGACAAACCTCGTTGAAATTTTCTTCCAAGCTTGAAAGAGGACGACGAAGTTCAGTGCAAGAAATGATAAGGAAAAAGTGAGCAGTGAAAGGCGGGCGCTAAACCGGCAGCATGGTTGGCCAGCATGTAAAAAACTGTATATAACACCATCATAAATTAATCGCCGCCCCTGCCCGTTTCGATCTGGATGAGCGTCGTACCGGCGTGCGGTCGTGTATCACTACTGCGTGGTGCACGTGTAAAGCCTGGTTCAGACAGTTGCGTTTGACTGCGTTTGACTGCGTTGCGGCAGCGAGAAACCAGGACATCCCTGCTGCTTATATCGCGTGCCAAGATCATTCCTTGAATTGGATTCCATGCTTCATACGAAGCACAGATGTGCCGGTGACTGGCTTTCTGCACTCGACGCAACGCAGTCAAACGCACTCAAACGCAAGTGTCTGAACCGGCCTTAAGACCCCAGGTAAGCGGTTGTACCGCACTGGCTAAATTGCTCATCTACAGCTGAGACACCAGACGCCCACTGAGGCAGACTAACTTCCGGCTGTATAAACATACACACAACAATTTGCTTTTGCATCATAAATTAAAAAACCTGTAATTCGGCTCCAGTGAAAATAGACCTATTAGTAAATTACCCAAGCATCGAGGAGAACGCTGGAAGTGTAATTCTACGGTCCGCGCGCGCTGGTCTTCCTCTTATGAAAGATTCGAAATAATTAATCATAATAAGGCTTTGACGAATGCGCGTGCAAGACAAAATTTGTTTTAGACTTTTTGTTTTAGAACAATTGCTACTGCAGACGCCAGCGCATGCAACGCGTGTAATTACACTCGTAGCATGTACCTCGGTGCTTGGGAAATTTAGAAAAAGGTCTATTGGGACGCTGCCTGCTTTTGTGTGCTATCAATACCCGGCCGATTGAGTCAAGGCAATCCACTTTCGAAAGACGTTGTCATGCCGACAGTTATCGCGTTCATTTAGGCTTAGGAATGGCCAGAATCAAGAGACTATCCAAAAATTCGGCGAGGTCATTGCTCATGTTCTGCGATTAAAGTGAACTAATGCAAAGCGAAAGCCTCCAGCACCATTCATTGCTGACTAACGCGCCCGATATTGCAGTTACAACGACATATTAGTTCCAAAGCGAGCGGCGCTCACTCACCGGGGCACCACCATGTTTCCCCGCATCACCACCGAGCCAGTCACGTGATTTCAAAATTCCTCTCCTAGCTACTGCGGCTAACTTTAGCGGCGGTGAGCGCTTAACCGCGCTTCGAGCCGTGCTTCGAACAAACGGGCCCTGGACAGCTCTTGCTTAGTACATCTGGCAGAACAGATCGACGAGGTACAACCAGTTTGTGGTTCCTAATTTTCATTACTCATCGACACATCCAATTTAAGTAAGGGTGGGACCCATGTTTTGCAAAGGCTTACACGAGAATTACGAAAAAAAAACATATGCCCATTAAACTTATCTGTTCACCAGGGATATGCATTACATTGGTAAAGTGTATTAAACCCATTTCTAGTGGCTCATGTACTTTCTAATTTAGCATAGATGGGATAGGTACCGGCCGTATGAAAAACTCTTGTAGGCCACGTAGTACAAGCCCAAGTGCAAACTTTAATTATGAGCTTGTCTTGTTTTAGGAGTTGTTTCTAAATTAAGCATTGGCGCTAAACACGAACAATGTTTCAATAAAAAACACCCCATCGAATGTTATAATGCCTGCCTGAACGTCGGTTACGAAGAAAACGCGATCACAATTAAGAAAATGTATTTAGGATTCGCGCAGCTTACAGATTCTATGAGAGTAGGCATAACAGAAGTCATCTTTAGAGTTTGCTTAGTGTTTTTAACCGGCATGTATACATCTGAGATGGTTGTAAAATTGCGCTTTATCCTGTCAGTCTATTACATTTGTATTTTGTCAATGCTATTGTATTCGTTAACCTAATATTAGAAGAATTATGATATAAAAGATCGATCACCGGTCTTTCTAGCTATCAATTGTGATGACAAGATATATAAGTACCCTCGCATCAAATTTGTGTAATGTAAGACATATATTACGCAGCTCACATTTCTATTTCATAAGGGTTTTCTGGCGCTGCAAAAACCACAATGCGCGAAATTACAAAGTATACATGCTGAATCGTTTTAAGTACAGCTTACGTATGAGGTTTTTTTATAGAGAAAGGTAGCTCGCAAACTGACCAATCACGCAAAAAGTATGTAAAACACTTCACATTAATGTAAGTGAAACATGTGACGATCCTAAGAAACTAAATTGAAAATGCACGAGTTTTTTTGTTGAATGCTGCGACTATGTCACTAAAATTAAGCTTAGGAAAGCTGAGGGAATGCAAAATATAATTAAAGCTATGTAAACTGGTTAACTCATTTATCAGAAACACAATCCTCAAAATACCAGGCACGGGGAAGACATTTCTGAGTTGCCCTCTTTTAGACTTACTAGATATCGTATCTTTAAAACGCTAGGTTTCATGCTTGTTGAATCACAAAAATTAGAGTGTGAAAAAACTAGCCAGAACTCATACCTTTATACTAAACCTGATCTCGATCAAGCAGACAGTTAAAAAAACTCCTGAAAAGAAAGTTTTTTTTTTTTTTCACGGTCTAGTTGGGCACGTGTATCGACAAATTAATCTTACAAGAAAACAAATATTTTTAGAGCAATATTGACGGCGCGAGACGCGATTTAGTCGGTAGTCACCTCCTTTCCAGTTGTTTTCTCTCTCGGCGTTTCGGGCGCGTGGAGGAGAGTTGGATCGGCTTGGCCATCACGTTGAGGTGGAGAGGGCGTATGACCATCGGGACCATCTCGTTGAGGTGGAAAGAGCGTATTACCATTTCGTGACGTGATGAACTATGCGCGCGAAATTTAAAATAAATCTCGCGCCGTCATTATTGCACTAGATTTTTTTTCGCGTAAAATGAATTTCTTGACAAGCCTGTCCCAACCAGACTGCTTAAAAAAACTTTATTTTATTTTCGTGGGCCATTTAGGTTTTAAGTGTTTAATATCCGGGTGGGATAGAATTTACAGCCGTTTAGTGCTTTCTAATACTTTGTAATAATATTTCTACTTCGTATAAATGTGAAGGAGGCGCTCCATTCCAGAATTTCCAAAGAGACATGGTGTCACTGTGCAACTCAATGACAACGCGCAATTATATTTTTTTAAGTAAAAAGCGTTTTTTGTTTCTTTCAAGATTTTTCATTTCCGAAGAGGAAGCTCCTCCTGATGGTCTGCAAGCCTCGGCACGTTGATCGTTTCCAGGGTGCTTTATAAAGAAGTAGCCTATTCTGCAACGCAGGAAACTTCCTTCAAAATTAGAATTTGTTTTTATTCTAACCATTAAATGGAGTGGCTCACAAAAAAGAAGTATACTAATAAAGAAAACAAATTTGATTGGGGTCTGACCTGAGGGATGACCGTGAGCGAAGTGCGCAGCCTGCGCAGGGGCACTCTACTAATATCGATACCATCGATGCAGATGTTGCCGCTCGTGGGTTTTAGAACCCTCAGAAGAGCCAGGACTAGCGACGATTTACCGGCTCCTGTTCTTCCGACCACCCCGACCTGTAGGGCCAAACACAAGGGTCTTATACACGCGGTACCTCCTAGTTCTTTAGGCGATGCAGTTCAGCAATAACATTTTAGCTAAATGTCGTGCCTAACAGGGAGTTATTGTTTTCCTCTACCTCTCCACGCAAATCGCTTGTTTCAGGTTAAAGGGCAACTCCGATCCATACTTTCGATTTTGGGATTATGACTGTTTTTAGTGCAGTCAGCGTCCCTGAATTGCAAGGTGTAATTTTTTTTCTCGTTATTGTGCGTAGTTTTAAAGATATCGACGCCTCAAAGTTTTCTTTGGGGCGCGGCCAACAAAAGTGAAACTAGCCGCTCGAGGCCCCGGCAACACTGGAAATCAGCCGCTATGTGAACGTGACGTCAGGATCGTTCTCGCTCAACGCGTACGCAGGTTGAGCGGCACCTACCTCTGTTGTGCTAGCCGTCTAAAGATAGGAGGTAAGCTGATTTTGTTTTAATTCTGTATACGTGGTAGTTATCCAGCCTATGAGTGCGTATACCCAAAAGCTAGCGACCTGAAAACCCGTGAACGCGTACGGTGCCGTACTTGGCGGCCGCCATCGTGCGTGCACTAGCCGCTATGCCGTACTCGTCGCTTGTATACCTAAAAAGCTAGCGACTGGAAAACGAGTGAACTCGTTCGGTGCCGTACTCGGCGGCTGTCGCCGCGTGTGCGGTCTTCTGTACTCGTCGCTACGCCTAAATTGTCATCGGGGCTCCGTGGATGGAGCGGCGTTGCTCTACGCCGAACTGCCAGTGACGCACAGTATACTGGGGGCCCTCTCGCTTTCGCGCTGGGGGTCAGTCCCAGACACGAAGCTTTGAGGCTCTCCGGCGCGGGCCGCGGCGCCCGAACACACGTGTGCTGGGCTGTACACGTCTGTTTTTTCGTTCTTTTTTCCTCGGGCGTGTAAAAGCTGAAGTCCAAAGTCCACTCGTCGAACCGCGTTCACCCACACCTTCTCCAATTTCCAGTCCGATGAAAACTTGTGAAAAAGCACCTCCGTGTTGCGCAGCGGGTTGTTTGAGCAGCCCACAGCGCTACAAGTTGCATACGGCATCTTTCGAGGAACAGCTGGGCAGTCTTGGGCGCACCGAGTTGCTCGCTAAAACGAGTATTGGAGTCCTCACAAGCAAATAAACAAAAGGCTATACCGAAGCCACACGGGCTACAGATAAAAGCAACGGCAAAACACGCCAATCACAAGCCGAAGTAGCGATGGTAGCGGCTCAAAGAAGCGCACTCCGCGCAACGCCCGGACCGGAGGAAAAAAAAAAAAAAGTGAACGATACTGACGTCACGGCGCAAGGTTGCTTTAGCGATCAGGCAACCCGCTGTCCGCCCGCTAAGGTGCAGCGGCTCGCGGCGGGCCGCATTTTTATTATCGGCATTAGTGGAGAATGCGGCGTCCACGGACGTAATATTTTGGCTGGGGTCGTATTTTGTGTCACTACAGCAATACCAGTAATTTATTTCATTTCGAGTTTTGGCCGGAGTTGCCCTTTAACATTTTAGTCGATATGTACCAACTAGCCCCAACCAAAGTTTTTATTGATTCATTTCTTTCGTGCTTTGCAAGATGTAAAATAATTATATTTTTTTTTCTTTTACAGATTGTTGATAGTTTCGAATTTAACTATTACAATACATACTTCATATATCAATGATTCATTAAAAAAAGAGTGATTATCACGAGGAACGTTTTTAATTATTCTGAGACCTCTTTTTTCTGTAGTAGCCGTAACTTGTATAAGTTTCCCTTTGTGGTTGTTAATCAAACTAGATGGGGGTGTACCAGATAAGTGAGTAAAAAAAGTACATTATAAACTAGATTTTTATGTTTGCTGGAAAGATATATCTAAAATTGTTCATTATTAATTCCTACAGCTTTCTAAAGTTTCTTATGAGTATATGTTAAGTGTGCATTCCAAGAGATGTGTTCAGAAAATATTACACCCAGTCTTGACACTATCAACGCAATCTATCGTGGATAGTCCAAAACGCAAATCGCATTACAATCTAACACGTGATCCCCGCATTGAAGGAAAACTTCCGTAGTTTTCGCAGTGTTGATCACAATGGGGTGAATATCTATCCACGATTTTGACTGACTTCAAAAACCGTTTTCTTACAAAGCAACAAGTCTCCTCTAGAGCAATAAAAATATATGCTAGCGTCGACCGCGTAAGTCGTAAATTCCACGGAAGGTTTAATACTTACAATATCACCGACATATATAAGAAACAACAGAGGTCCTGGGTACTACCCTGAGGAATCCTTTTGTAAACGCATTCCGTAGAGAACTTATAATTGCTAATTTGAACATATTGGTATCGGTATATTTAAATATGGTGTTACTAGCGATAACGCACTACCTCGAATTCCATAACATTTTAATTTACCTATGAGACTTTTGTGATCTATCATATCAAACGCTTTGCTAAAGATTATGAATATCCCTAACGTCAAAATTGTACTCTCAAAAAATTTTCAATACGATTTCTTTTTGTACAAGTAAAGCCGTTTTTGTAGGTCTATGGTTCATAAAACCAAACTGATAGCCTGTCAATGAAAAATAAAAATAAAAAAAAATAACTCGAAAGCCGAGAATGCTCAATTTTCTCAATGGGCTTCGAAAAAACAGGAAGGATAGAAATCGGACAATAATCGCTCATATCCGCCTTTACGCAAAATGAGTACTTTAGCAGTCTGCATTTATAAGAAATTTTACTAGATGACAATATACGATTGTAGAAATGAGTTACGCATCGAAATGTAGAGTCAATTACAAACTTCACTTGTTCCTTTAAAAGATCCTAATAATCATGGCCGCGACTATTTTTTATGTTAATAAATATAGAGAGTAGGGTTTACAAATATTGCCTCCTGTTCTCTGATGATATTGTCATGAATGAAAATTGATGAGGCGACGGAAACTGAAGCAAACTACGGTAAACGTTTAATGGGGCGAACGTGTTCCTTAAACAAAATATATAAAGGCTAGCGTCGCAGGCGTTGATGTCGGCGTAACAGCAGAATCGAACGCTGAGGTGAGACCGACTCCACTCGCCTTGCGGAGCCCCATATGTACCCGCGTGGGTTTCTGGAACATTCGGCGTAGTGCTTTCGGCGAGTAAAACATTCGAAAATCGGTCAGATGATAATCTTCTCGAACTTACGAGAATGCCAAGTTGAAAGAATAAATAAAAGGACATACCGCTAACTGGAATCGAACCTAGAGCTTTCGCGCGATAGCCAAGCGCGGTAACCATTCGGTCGCGCACACGTGGAACCATGAGCTTTCACCACGCCGACCACGCCGACGATCACCACAAACGCCATGTTGTTTCTTGTTCAAGTTTCAGCAGATAGCAGGAACCGCGACCGGCATGCAACGTGCGCGGCCGAGCTCTCCTCGAGCTGTGATTGGTCTGTCCGTGCGGTCGTTCGGTTCGAACCCGAACGTAGCGAAAAAGTTCAGCCCGGCTCAACTTATTGTGTTGCAAACGAACACGAACAAAACGGCCGTGTGGCACTTCGTTGCCATGGCAACTCGTCGTTCCGACCGGTTACATTAATTCGTAAGCGTAGCGGTCGCTCTGAACGCAAGTGTTTGAACGGGCCTTAACACCCGGAGAAGCGAAGGAGCAAACCAGACTGTTGAGTCGCCACTCTCTAGCCGGAGGCTTCAAATCATATTCGGGGTGTTTTGCCATTACGTTACTTGTGCATCAACAGCTTTTGTACCCATCACGCTCAGAAATAAATATTTGCTTTGTCACTTCTGTTTTCAGCGTCTCGCAGTGTTTCTTATGTAGTGGGATGATAAGGATGCTCGCGAAAACGTTGAAGAATTCCTACTTGGCTGTGCCACCAAATATGAATTGACCAAGGTTACGGGCAGTATGCCTTGACATGCGATAATAACACAATAAAAAATGGAAACGAATCTAACATGCCTCTCCAGCGGGATAAAGCTAAGAAACCACCGAAAGACAAAATCATTGGATGCATCGGCATTCGAACTCCGCGTCTACTCATTACCGGTCAGGTATGCTAACCACTCCACGAAACCACCTCGTGTTTTCCATGTTTTCTACCTGTCTTATCTAGACAGGCACATGAGCACAGAAACCAAGTTGTATCCCATCAGAGGCGCAGTGGAGGACCGTAACGTCACAAAAAATGCGATACGACTCTTTCTGGCAGGTGGCACCTGCTCGTTGTGCTCCAGAAGTCCTGTTGCTGTTTGTCCTATTGCATATACGTAGATGCATGTTGTTTTTGTTTGTTTATGGGCTTCAGAAACACGGTATTATCGTCTACGAGAGTCGAAAGCGGCGTAGGGTAGGGATCTTAATATTCCTCATCTTACGCGTCCTCTAAAGAAAGAGCAATAGAAATATCCGGATGAATATACCGTACTGATCGAACGAGGATAAATGTCATAAAACCGCTGAAAGGTAAAATCTTTGGCGGCACCGGCGTTCGAACTTCGCGTCTCCTGACTACCGGTTAGCATATAGCTTACCGTACTCACATTTTGGGGTTAGCACACCCAGAAAAATTCGATTAATTAGTTTCGCGATGCAATCTTGTTCACGGCTGATATATTACTAATTCATCTGTAACTTTTACCTTTCTGGTTTATTTTTGGTTGCAGGTGACTTTTCGTCAGGTGCCATATATTTCTTTATTCGCGCCGCCAACGAGTCGCAGTCTGACTTTTTGGATACTCCCCGGACCCTCCTCGGTCGTGAGTTTCTTGTTTGTTATTTTTGTTTTTTTAGTAATATCAGGGTGAACGTTGCTAGGGAAAGACTAGATAAAAGTAATAAATATTAATATAAATAACGAGGATAACATAAATAAAAACGTCTTGTCCGTCCCTGTGTTTTATGTTCTATCCATCGTTTATATTACCCTTACCTGCACGTTCTCCATGCCAAGTATACTAAATACTTTTTTTCTCATTTTGCGACAACCTATTTTTTATGCTATTGTAGGGTGGCTTCATTTAAATATGGACCATCTTGTCGGGGTGGGCCTTTAGATTTTTGTTAAACAAATTAATGTGATAGCTCTGGTCCTTTGATGAATAAAATGGCCCTGAAAAAACTCAGAAGTAAGCTGTTCAATAGACAAAAAAAAAATTAATTGCCATGAGGTGAAACACGTCAAAAACTCAATTTGAATATCTGTCGAGTTTGTTCATTTATTATAAATTATTTAACTCACTTCAGCCGTTAATATATTTTTCGTTTGAAAGAGAAAAGTGCGGAACATATTTACAAAATGTATAACTGTATATGTTTGATCGATCTTTTTTATCCAACGTCGGAAGAGCCTTCAAGAACGTTTCAACTAAAACTAAAACTATACAATGACGCCGCTGTTTTCATTTCCGACACCCTTCCTCTGCCCCCCCCCCCGCCCCCCCCCCCCCCCCCGGACACACACACACACACACACACACTCGCACACACAAGCGCGAAGTCAAAGTTATGCCTCCCCCGAATCCCGATTGTTTCGATTTAACGCAGATTGAATTTCAAAACGAGGGACAATGCTCTTTTGAACTCAAGTAGCTAGGGGTGTATCTTGTTAGCCGTGTAACAGATGACCAATACTCTGGGTTCACCTTGAGTTCAGCAATTTGGAGCACACAGACCAGGCTGCTTGTTGAACATCATTTTATATTCATAATTGGTGTTGGTGTGCTGGCTCACGATTGCAGTCGTCTTGCAGGCTGGGCAGGCGATGAGCGGTCCCGTCGTTTGCCGATGACTGGCAAGTGTCCCCAGCAGGTCTTCTCTCTGTGTTTCCTGACTGCCGTTATACTTTTTGGAGGTCTCCCCGTATTCGACACCTCCGCACCTCACGTTTTTTGGTGCTCGACTGTCCCTCTCTT
This sequence comes from Ixodes persulcatus, assembly GCA_013358835.2. NCBI lineage: Eukaryota > Metazoa > Arthropoda > Arachnida > Ixodida > Ixodidae > Ixodes > Ixodes persulcatus. Next base: position 90,276 of record JABSTQ010006606.1, read on the forward strand.
CCGTCTCAAGAAAGAGAAGGCCTCGTTGTTTAGCTCTCCCCCTTCCCTTGCTTTATCTCTGGAGACGCGATACGCCGATGTATACCTTTGGACTCCAAGCTGCAATCGTTCGGCAGGAAATGGGATCCCGATCTTCCATAGAAGGCGAGAGCGGCGAGACCAAATGTCAAGGGCTCGGTGGCGCCACCCTGTTGATCCGTGCGGCACTTTTGGCTGGCAGTAGAGGTTGAATTCCATTTCATAAAACGTGTGCGTGCGCAGCAAACACGAGGACGAAGGGGGACAGGACGTAAACGAGGCGCTCAACCAACTAGCCCAAACAGCCATTCTTCTTGAGTTTAATTCCAGCCGGGTCTACTCGGCCCAGTTGAATCATCAGAGCCGCTATGACATTGTACTGATGCAGCAAAACGAATTACTATGTCATGTGTTATCACTGCGATTGCGTGATGACGAATCACTGGTCCATCGGGAGATAAAGAATACCAAAAAACTATGTGCTGTTGGAAAGTGAGCTAAGATTTCTCGAAACACAGGGGGGGGGGGGGGGGGGGGGGGGGGCAAACGCATAATATTGTTTCAAAAAGAGGCAACTTTTTCTTCTATTCCTGACACACATTGACTACCTTCGCGTTTTGTATGTATAGAATGCATGCTGCAAGTGGCGCGGGGACTTGCACAGAAGCGGCGATCGTTCCGTTGTTGACAATGTATGCAGAAAAAGAAAAACAGGCATACGTAAAATTTTTTTACAAACTACTTTATATGACGAGTGCTGATTATAGCTTAAATGAGCACACATACAACGAACATATATATTTATTCACAAAACGTTATGTATCCTCGGAAATATTTCCCCGAGTCTTTTTTCGCTTATCCTAGAGCATTCACAAAATTTCACATGTGCACCACTGAAGTGGCTGAGCACAACATATGAATTAAAGTTGAGAAAGATCAGTTCGCTCGAGATGCACACTTCCATTATCGCGCTTCCAGACGTGTGAAAAGCGAATGCCTTTCCGAGCCGGCACGCAGTCCCACTTTCTCTCTTGATTTTTCGGAACACAGTCACTTCTTTCTCGCTCAAGTTCAGAAGTGCCACGTCTGTCACAGGCATTCCAACCTTGTCCACGAAGTCAATTGATGTCCGGATTGCCGCATCGTCCTGCGAACGGAGGTTGGGCACTGCCGCGTGATGTTTCAACAGGCCCCCAACTCCATCACAATAATTCTTGCCATGTCCGGAGGCAGAAAATAGCCACTTCCCTTGAAGATGACATGCTCGTTAGAACTCGTTGAGTTGAAATTTATTTTTTTAAATAAGCAGGCGCCCCGTCGGAAACGTACGCGATTGACGCATACACTGGAACGTGCTCCTCCAGCCAGTCCTCGATACGTCTCAGAGCCAGTAGTGCGTGGAGAGTGTCGTGGCACAAGTCTTCACTGACGACGCAGAAACATCTGGGAACTTGGAATGTTGACGCGACACACGTGAATAAAGATATCTGATGTTTATGCCAGTGATATTCCTGTATCTCGTTAGACAGAATTACAGTCCAGTTTTCCGCGAAGTCAAAATGCAAGACGATGTGTCTTGATGTCACTTTGCTTTTCTTCAACCGTATAGCTTCTGGTTGAGTTCTTCGTATGAAATCATGGGTGGAAAACCTCGTGGCCCATTTTTGTAGCTCTTTTAGACATGCTCTGGAATCGGCAGTTTTTGGTTAGCAAATTACCATGCTCCCATATGCAAAATGTGATTTCCTCTTCATGAACAAGTTGCAATGCCTGCGAAGAGAGACGCGATCACTGCCAGGGCACTCTTTACATTCGCCTCGCAAACATTTGGGCGTAGCCTCGGGGCAAAGGCACAAAGTCACAATCTCCTCCTTTGTTATTTCTTTCTCCCGTAGGCTGTTCAGGGTAGAGATACACAAATAAAAGTTTGAACAGCAAACGCACGCACACACGTTTTGTTCGGGAATTAGTTTCCCCCATTTTGGACGCAGTGAGTAGAATTTAGTCAATCCTAATTTTGAATCTGGGTTCGCCTTCCGAAATAGCTGGTACGTTTCTCGGATTGACCTCGTCATGTAACGCTTCACGATCACCTTGTGATTCCCCGTCTCTCATAATCTTAACAGCGTCTTTTTTGTTCGGACTCTGCCGAGAACAGTCAAGATCGTCGTCTGTGTTGTACAGCGTGGCTGACCGTACGATGTCCTCACTTATGCCTGCTCCATGGTACGGCTCCGGACGCTCCCATACGCCGAAACGTTCACAGTGTTGCTTTGATTTTGCCAGGATGTATCTTGATGCCTCAGGAATTCGTCGTGCTATCTCGCTAGCGGCTGCACTTTCAGGCACAAGCGTGAGACGCTGGAATCTTTCCTGGTAAGACGGTGCCTTAACAAAGGCCTCCCTTAAGTTCCCCCACCATTCGTCAGAGCCGAGAAATGTGTGATCACTGCGAGCACTTCACCCACTCGCCTCCAAGTCATATGCGGTCGCCAACCTTTTTCGAACTTGTTGGCTGTAAGATTCTTCCATCTCTCGCTGTTTTCTTTCAACGTATGACTGGCAGCTCATCGGATTTACCTTAGACGGCATGCGCAAAGGAGTTTTCTCAATCGCAGAAGCGGAAATATCCGCGTTGATGTCTGCGACTACTTCCCACTCTTCGAGGAAGCTTGCTGGGGAGCTTGGTCCTGGATCACTAGCAATGAAAGTTGAAAGTTGCTCACCGGCATATTTGAAGCAGTTCTGGCAGAGCACATCCGTCACCACAACATCACCGACCTTTGAGGGGGGCAGGATCCTCTTCAAGGCATCTACGTCGAGGTCGGTGACATGGCGAAAACGCCTATTGTGGTAGATCTTTCGCTTATGTGTGTCAAAGTAGTCGGCACAGCATCTTCTCTTCGAGCTAAAATCAGTCGCCACGGCTTGAAGATGAATGCGCAAGGTTTGGAAGACAGCTAATTTTCAAGTCCAAAGAAGCGTATTCTTACTGCAGAGAATTGAGCCTTCAACCTTGTGCTTTCACTTTCACTCGCATCCGCAGTCTACTGATGTGAATTCAACATCGCGTGTTCTCTCTCTCTCTCTCTCTCTCTCCGGTTGCATATTAGCCTAGTCGGAAGTATTTGGTAAACTATAAACACCGATATGCATAACCGACAAAGGGTGCTAAATATACCAAACTCTGTGTTGTTAACTACAGAAGAAATATAAATAAGAGCGGAAGAAAACGGACGAAGATAACATATGGGTCTGCTGGAGGAAAACTATCAGTCCCGGAGAGATGTGTACAAACAAAAAGGGAAACCTAAAAAAGATGCGCCGAAAAGGTTTTCCTTTTACTGTTACACTCGTCATGTGAGCCCCACGTACGTGGTACGAGTTCTCACATGACGCTACGTACGTGTTTTCGTACGCGCTGTGAACACAGACTCCCGAAATCGATTGGGGGTCACCCGACACCCCTGTTTTTACGAGCGGGGTCCCACGAAAAGTTTCCCCTCTCCTGGCTGGAAGATAAACATAACCTCTGCAGGCGTCTCTATCTTATTGCTGAAATCTCAAACAAGCACAGTATTAGAACTGTTTATACATTGCCACCATTTAAATTAAAAGTTTTCTCAGATGCGTTTACAGTGACAATTTCCTCCACGGCCACGCTATGTTGTTTTCAAATTTGCATTTTTCGAAAATAAATTCATGTTATACTAGTAATAACCAAAGAGAGAGGTGGGATTTCATATTTTCATTTCGAGTTAAAATATTCTGTGGTGCTCCGCTGACGTTGTGGTGAAGAGACCATACTGGAGCCAAAATTTTAGAAGTAGCCTAAGATGGACTATTTAGCTGGCTGTCCTTAGAATAAAACAAAAAAAAGGTCAACCATTAAGTTTGCCTCGTTGTTACCCGTATTAGTGGCAATCTATAAAAAAAGTTTGAACAAAATAAAAAATGGCCTTTTTTGAAAAAAAAAAAAAACAAATTCAAATACATGAAAATTTAAGGTATTTAATGAATTCGGAGCCAAATAGAAAATTCTTAGTAAACATCACACACACGAAACGCACATCACCAAATAGCTGATGGTAATAGCTACCTACCGATAGTCTTTCTATGTCGCTGATGTTATTAGTTCGTCTGCTACAGCACTCCCAATTTCAAGCAAAGTTGCTCGGGTAGCAAGTTTGCGATTTTTTATAAAAAAAAAATCTGTCAAATATATACAGTTTTACATTTTTGTAATTAGGTTCCGAACTTTTGTCTTTCAGGTGAAAAAAATATTAACGGCTTAAGTGAGTTAAATAATTTATAATAAATGAACAAACTCGACAGATATTCAAATTAAGTTTTTGATGTGTTTCAACTCATGGCAATTAAGATTTTGTTTTTCTATTGAACAGCTTACTTCTGAATTTTAAGGGCCATTTTGTTCATCACAGGAACAGAGCTACCCCATATATTTGCTCCAAAAAAATCTAAAGACCCACCCCGAGAAGATTCTTCGAATTTAAATGAAACCACCCTGTAAATCAGCAGTATAATTTAATGTGACACGTGTATTCCAGCGAACAATTTATTTGAGTATGTCTAATAAACACGCATAAGAGTTTATAATACCCTCAATAGACCTTATACACTTTTTTTCTCTAACTTTTTAAAAGTTATAATGCCTTTATTAGATAAATTATGTATGAATGTGCGCCTGTTTTAGAGGATGTTCACATACTTAAAGTTAGAGCAAAACATGTTCAGAAAATTTTCAAGCAAATGAACAGATGAATGATTATAAAACTTTAGCCTTGAGTACAAAATAATCTTGGGAAGAAAATACATTGCTGATGCGGTCAATAATTAGTTTTTAATGCAATATGCGCGTTATTTTTAGTTTTCCACAGGGTACTCGGAGAAATCGTAAGTAAAGCAAATTCATATTATAGCTATTATCAACATAACTCTCTACTTGAGCTAGTAGATACAATAGAAAGGTATTCATCATTCCATGGTCAGGTATGTAAGTCACTGTTATCATTACCTAGCAATAAAGTTAAAGGTGTGTTATATTATTTTGTGTTTTGAACGTTTGCGATGGCGTTGCTCGCCATTTCTCGTAGTAAAACTTCCGCTAAATAAAAATGCAAACAATCAAGTTCCCCGGCGCCACAGCTAGAACGAAGGCTATGTCGCACAAACTAACTAGTGCGACTTATTTAGCTACGTTGCGATAACTGCATAGTCAGCGCTGCATAGCTAACTACGTCGCGCTAACTATGACACTGCGCGACATAGCGCAAGAACGAAGTTGTCGTTGATTTTTTTTTTCTATTTTACTTGGAAAGGGTGTTGACAGGCGAAAATTTTAAGCGCCTAGGTTAATGCCCCAACTGAGCATTTTACACCTCACTAATAGCTCAACCCTTCTATTCTTAAAGAACATAAAAAAATACAGCGGTCTCAGGGGTGCATCGAGGAAAGTCTGCGAAAGGAAATGAATAAAGTTATAAGAATAAAAAAAGAGGAGCGGTTCGCGCATAATTTCCGGTATGTGGACGCTGCCATCACCCATGGTGGCAGGCACAACGAGTGTCACATCCGCTTTGCTTTGGAGTGCCACTGCCAGAGCACCCGATAGACGTATCAAGCAAGCAGCTAGGTTTGGTCATCCTAGTGCAACCGATGAGGCTGCCGCACAGATTGGGTTTGTGTGATAAGGTCTGGTTGCACATGTCGAGGAAAAATGAATATTGCCTTATTCTTTCTCCGTTTATGTGTTGGGCGGAAAGTCCGCCCACCCTGTCGCCAAAAGGGCGCTTGCATCACACGGATCGTATTTTTTAGCAATATGACTATTCAAAGGCGTAACCTTAGTCGACTGTATGTTAAGTTCCGAGGTAATAGTCTTTTTTTTTATTACGTACAGTGGCTAGGTGGCGCAAGCCGCCGTCTGATATACAGAGTTCAGCCGTATGTATCCATTGATTCATTCATCTATCTATCCATCAATCCCTGGCCCAGGTAGCATAATCAAAGCCCAGTTCACTAGCATTTTGACGTCATCGCAGTGAGATGGAGCGCAGACACAGATTGGGCTCGAGGGTGACGTCATTGTTCGGCTGCACCTCGTGTCCAATCAATGCCTTCGAAGGATACTCGGCGTCGGACTCGTGTCCAATGGCTGAGTAGGCGCCATCCGATAAAGTTACGTTGGAGTAAAGGAGGTTGTTCGCGGGCTTCGGTTCTCCTAGCTGGTGTTGAGAGCACGCTGCCTACTCTGATCAGGCACTATAATGGAGTCACTTGCCAGGTCAGAGGTGCAGGAACACTCGTGGGCTACTGCTGATGACACTTCCATGGTTATTACGTTCTGGAACTTATTGAAGCGCTCATGACGACGGGTGGGGTAACCTCGCAGGCGGCAGCAGGCAACCAATAAGACCCTTTCCCCAAATTTCTCGCCCATAGAGACCGACGCGACCAGCGCGTGGGCACTGCAAGCGCGCAGAAACTAGGTTGACGTCGTGTTAAGTGTCCCCGCATGTGGCGTACCGCACCGCAGCGCCGTGACGTCAGTGCCGCGTGGTGGTGCATGCCGCGATCCACTCCTTAAGGCCCGTTCACACATTTGCGTTCAGAGCGACCACTATGCTTACGAACGAATGCAACCGCTGCGACTTCAACGACAACTGTGCGCGACGTGTACACACACATGCAACCGCATGAAACCACACGAATCAACAGCCAAGGAAAGCGAGCTTCAGCTCTTGCTCCTAACCAATAGTAAGCAACCCAGCTACGCTGACAAACATGGCGGACGGTTTCCTGCCCGACGCGAGGTACACAATCCTCACCGGAGCAGCCGGAGGTTTTGGCTACGGCGTACAGTCACGAAGATCTGCTGTTTGCTGTGCGCCTACAATAGCTGTGGCTGGTTCAAACATCTGAAAACGAACCCGTTATGTACGACTGCGTCCGTTGAGACCGGAACGACCGCTCTGCGCCGCGCGTACACTCCTGCAACAAGCGCAGTGCGTCGGCAGCACGGCGACCGCCTCTCCGCCGCCGTCAGCTGTTTCAGCGGTGCCTCTAAAAAGAAGGGGACGCGCTGCCACTCACTTGCGTAACAGAAAATAGACAGACCGTCTTCTATGACCTCAAGCTTTGTTTGTTTATTTCAGGATACGCTTGCAGGGTAGTGCATTAAAAAAAGAAAAAGATGCAGTACGCCGTCTTGCACGAGCACGACTTTAATACACGACTTTGCCAACAGTACAAATCTCGCCACATGCCTTTTCTACGATTATAAAAGACGATGTAATCTTAGCAGCGATATAGCAACGTAGAAATATAATTTAGTGACCAGATAGACGTTGCGAGCGAGACGTTGCGACCGTTCAGGATTGCTAACACTAATCACCTTTCTCGGGTGATGAAAACGCGTGAAAATTCGCATCCTTTATACGGTACGCACCAGTAATACCTTGAACTTGAGCACACGCATGGAATGCGCCAAAAAACAAATCCGGGCGATGTTCGAGGACACAAATGCATAGAAAGCACCACTGCAGTCCAAGTAAACAAAAGCGACGGCACGGGCGTTTCTGCTGTCTTGAGAGTGCCGCCACGACATCGCCGCACGAGTAGGTGGATCTTCCCTTCTAGTACGTGCTGGGTTATCATAGCGACACACGACGAAAATTCACAGTCAAGGGTAGCGCTTTTACGCGGAACGATGAGCTTTCACCACGCCGTCCACGTCGACGTTCACCACCGACGCCATGTTTGCAGGAGCTGGCCGGCCGGCCGGCCCGCGACCGGCATGCAACGCGCGCGAGCAGTTCTCCTCGACCTGTGATTGGTCTGTCGTTGCGGTTGTTTCCAACGCAGCGGGAAAGTTGGGCTCGCTCCAACTCCTTGCGTCGTGAACAACACGTGCGAGCGTCCCTCCGTCGCAATGGCAACTGACGGTTGGAGACCCTTGCAACGGTCGTTTCGGTTGTTCCAGTCGTTCCGGTCGCTGCGGACGCATGTGTGTGAACGGGCCTTTAGAGGGATCGTACGTGTCGGGAAAATGGAGATCCCCTCCATTTTCTCGGCGCGGTCGTTCCACACGTTTTCTTCCAACTGTTGGAACCGAACTGGGCAGCTAATGCCCAGTTCGGCAAGAAAATATGGGCAACCGCGCTGTATTGTGTCCAGCAAGATTTTTTTTAGTTTAACGTGATTCGCAAACATCCCTTTTCGTCAATCCGACAGATAAACTCTCCAGTATGCTTCTTGTTCTTTTTCGCCTTGTGCAAACCCTTTAAGCAAGGAGATGGTTTGGCTCAGTCAACACCTTCCAGATAATAAATCCGGGGGCTGAATTTATGGCATGAGCTGGTAAAGACCAAAGCAGGGTGCAGATTGGACATGACTGCTGAGTCAGTGTAGACTCAGTGATTACATGCATTGGACACATATATTGAGCACTGCAGCGGACTATGACATATGTTAGCCAACATAAAAAATTTTGTTTTATTCATTTCAGAAAACGCCGAACATCGGAACTGAATTCCAGAGTCTTGTGGGATCTGCTGTACACAAGCTTGCGGATGATGTAAGTTAAAACCTGCACATTAAGTTATATGTTCCTTTACAGATTTTGCTATTTCTCGAGGGACATTGTGCCCTGTAATCAGAACCGAACATTCAACGTAAATGGCTGTAATAACCGCGAGAACTATACTCCGCGGGCAAAAGAAATAGAATCCTCACTACTAACTCAGAGAGGTCTTCTCTGTGGGCAAAGGCATAAATAAGCCCTTCTCCAACAAATCAGACAAGGGATTGGGATTGGGAGAAAAACTTTAACAAAATGATCGCTCTTATTTGAAAACGTTACCATGTTGCACTAAATTTTACTCTCTGAGTAAATATTTTAAAGACACCTACGGTTATTTTTGTGATATATACTTGTCAAGAGTAGGTATAGTTTCGGTTTGCTTCAACTCGCTCGGTGCCAATTTCGAAATTATGCAGTCCTGCGAAAACGGGACATGATTCTTTATTGGGACAAAAAGACGGGACGGCAGAAATGTACCTCAAAAACGCGATTGTCCCGGCCAAAACGGGGGGACGTCTGGCCACCCTACCAAAGACAAATATTTTACCGATCAAAACAATTAGGATGTATTCTGTGTGACACGCCCAATCATCAAGTTGACTCGCATCAAGACGCCGAAGAGTCGTCGCCCCCTTCTCCTGGCTGAAGACATCGCTCGCCTTACGAACACGAATTGGTAAGAGCTTGAAAAAGGCGCAAGCGTGAAGCACGAAGTGCTTGACTTTTGCGTTTTCCGTGCGACGTGCACGTTTTTCGTCTGCTTCGCACAGCCGACAAAAACGCATAAATAAATAAATAAATAAGGCGGTCGGGCTTAGCTACGTAACTTCCGGCAACTCTCGCATCTTCTACATTTCTTTTTCCTCCCCAGCCTAGTTTCGGTTTCGGTTTTAAGCAGTTATGTGTTGTCGTTTCTCACTTTATTAGAAATAGACGTGACGATGTAGCAAAATATTTATTGGGTAGTCTTCTGACACCATAATAAATCACTCGGCACACCAAAAAAAAAAGATTGGTGGGGGTGTTAGTGTCTCTTTAAAGAAGTTGCAATTACTTGGACACAAACCATACAAGTTTAACTTTGCCAAAAGGAGCCGATGATCCACTTTGTAAAACGCCTTCGTCATGTCAAAATATACGACATGGGGTTGCTCACGGTTATGAACAATTGGCACAACGTCATGCAGGAAGGAACATAGATTGTCCTTTACCGAAAGACCGCTCAAAAATCCATGGTGTTCAGGTAACGTTTTGGCAAAAATACACGGATAGACGGTTATGTAATATACTTTCACAAACTTTGGACAGTTAGCAGAGCGATTGCAAAGGTCGATAGTTGATTACTTTACTTCGGTCAACGGACATAAACAGTGGGATAACAAAAGAACATTTCCACTCTGATTGAAATATGAACAGTGTAAAAACTCGCGCCCAAAGAGACGACAGAAAATAATGAAACAGAGAACACAGACAGGCGCTTTCCGTATTTCTTCCGTTTTTCTTCTTTGTCTCTTTGTGCGTCATTTTTCATCATGTTCAACGTTTACCAACTCGCCCAGCTTTCCGCCTCAGTGTTGGAAATTTACCGGATTCCACACACAAAATTGAAAGTGTGGTGCAAAAAAGGGCAAATCACAGCTGCGCATTCATTCACTATAAATAGGGCTGGGCAATTGATCGATTAACCTTCCGATTAATCGATTAAGGCTTTAATCGCGATCAAATATTTTAACCGGTTAATCGGTTTTTTAATCGGTACTCGCAAAGAAGTCAACTGGATGCACGCATGGCTCCATCCTGGACGACCTGCCCGAACTAGAGGTGACTCATGCCCGCCCCCCCCCCCCCTTAACGAAAACTCTGCGTGGCGTGTATCCGGTCGTTCTGACCCGAGTGGTTTTCCGTTCCCAACCAGGTGCTATGAGCAAGGTTCAATTCTCGCGCTCGCGAAGCGTCACGTGTTCGAGGATATACATTACAGTTTTGCCGAGGCCAGACGAACAAGCCGGGCCCTCAATTGATCCCCGCGCGACCGCGAAACTTCAAGTGTTGAGGATCTATTACACATCCTGCCCAGGCAAGACAAACAAGCAGAAAAACAAGCTGGGAAGCTAACAACGCCATGGTTACTTGTTCCAGTATCTGGCCCGTAAAAATGGACGAGTTCACGAGTATTGAAAGGCTATCTCGCTGGAAAGTTTGGGTTTAAAGTAAACTCCAGCGGTGAAGTTTTTAACTCGAAGGAAGTACACTGCATCATCTGCAGCAAGCCGTTTTTGTACAGCGGAAGCGTAAGTTCGCTTCAGTATCACCTACGAGCGAAGCACCCATGTACGCCGCTGCAGCAAGGACCATCCGCCAAAACGCAGACAACAATCAACGCCTTCTCATCAAGGCCCATTTCTCTGAAAAAAAGAAGAAAGCATCGCCCAAGCCCTGACTTCTTGTCTCCTGTCGGAGAATGTAGACAAACTTCTTTGTCTTTGGAGCAAAAATATGTGTCTTTGAATCGTTGAACTATATGTATCCTCAATTCTAAATGTCCTTTGCGCTCTGTAACAGGGAGTAAAATAAGTCTTCAAAGGCAAGACGAGTTCTTGCATTCTTTTTAATATATTATTTATAAAAATCAACGCAACCGATTAATCGATTAATTAATCGATTAAAAGGTGGCGATTAATCGGGTTAAAATTTTTAATCGACGCCCAGCCCTACTTGGAATCTTATAGTGAAAGGATGCGCAGCACTGATTTGCCCTGTTTTGTAACACATGTTCAATTTGTCTCTGGAATCAGGTATATCTGCATCAATGTGGAAACGTCATGTTGTTATCTCTATTTTCGCCACCTTTTTTGTGACTTAGTGGGCCTTTTCAAGCGATGTTCGTATATCCTATATAATTCATTTAACGTGGATATTTGTGACTCTAGTTGTACATGACTATGGCTGAGAGTAATATCAGTGGCGGCGAGTTTCGAAGCTAGTCGTTTCTGCGAAGTTCTAATATTTAGGGTATTTTGTTGCCACTCTATTCAGAGACCACTGTACTTACAAACCTAGTTTGTGTTATGCGTGGGTTCTTTTAGACTTTTGGATTAACAGGATGGAGATGGATTTAAAACATAACGTGTTGTTTATTGTTACAATGGCGTCCGGCGGCCGCTGGGTCTGCGACGAGTTGCCAGTAGGGCTAACACAACACCCGATCTATGGTGTCGCAACATAGGTGGCGCTAGCTTTCGTTACATATATAACACGCCCCTTTTTTTTCTTTTTACAAGTTCATGCGGTTTGGAGGACGGACTTGTCTTCCTGAACGTGTGTGACCTGAGGTTGTCGGTCCACTGCTGGTATCGCATGGTACATTCGCTGTCCCGGAAGAGTCTTCATCTAAGTCAGACAATGGGCACAAATCCTCCACACTCCTTTGCACTTGGGGTGGTGCCTCTCGATCCCTTGGTGGCAGGTGTGCTTCTCTCAGGTGGTAGCGGTTTCTGCGGTATGTGCCTCCACCGTTTCCTTGTACGATGAACGAGCGTGGCTCTGGACCCAATGCTGCAATCTTGCCCAGTGTCCATTTGTTGTTCAGCCAGAACCAGACTTGCTGTCCAGGTTTCAGCGGCTTCAGGGTGGACGTGTGCTGGTCTCCATGCTTGTGTTATTCCTTTTGACGAGCTTGAAGTCCTTGCTGGTGGGCTTTCGTAGGGTAGTCTGGAATCAGTAGCTTCGGATGTACTGGAAGCAGTGTGCGAACTTTTCTGCCCATAAGCATTTCTGCCGGAGATGGCAGCGTGGATGTTGGCGTTGAGCGGTAGGTGAGGAGGGCCATGTCCAGGTCCTCACCCGACTGTCCTGTCTTGCAGAGTGTGTCCTTGATCGTCTTGATTGCTCGCTCTGCTTGCCCATTCGACCGAGGGTAGTGGGGCGATGATGTCCGGTGTATGATGGACCATGAGGCGTTAAAGTCTGCAAATTCCTTGCTGTCGAAGGGAGGGCCGTTGTCCGAGATTATCTCATTCGGGATCCCAAAGCGTGCATACATCTTCTTAAGACTGCTGATGACAGGTTGGCTAGCAGTTGAGGACAGCCTTTCTACTTCGACATACTTCGAGTAGTAGTCAACTACAAGCAAGTGTGACGCTCCATTCAGATGGAAGATGTCAACTCCTAGTTTCTGCCATGGCAGAGATGGCAGCGGGATGTCCATTAGCGGTTGGTGGTGGTTTGCGGGCATGTGGCGCTGACATGTGATGCAGTGCTTTACCATGTCTTCCACATCTTGCGTCATTCCTGGCCAGTAAAGTGCTTCTCGAGCCCGCGCTTTACATGCGGACATTCCGCGATGCCCCACATGAAGTTTCTTGAGTGCTGCTGGTTTAGCAGCTTCGGGAATCACAAGGCGGAGTCCTCGACAGAGTAGTCCTTCTCCGAAGTGAAGTTCTTCCCTACAGTCCCAAAACCTTTGCGCTGATGGATGTACTTCGTGTCTCTCTTGCCAGCCGTCCTGGACATACTTGACCACACGCTGCAGGGTTGGGTCGGCGGCTGTTTGCACTCTGATGAGATTCAGGGTTTCACACGTGGCTCCAACGAGAAGGCAGACTGATTGACGGGTGTCCACCGATGATGTGTCAACTGAGACGGAGGTCAGAGGAGCTCTGGACAATGCGTCAGCTGCAACGAGCTTTTTCCCTGGCACGAAGACCAGTTGTGCATCATACGGCTGTAGTCGTAGTAAGAGACGTTGGAGTCTGGGAGACACGGCATCATATGGCTTTTGCACGAGACCGAGAAGAGGTCGATGATCAGTCTCCACTTCGAAAGGGCGTCCATACAAAAACTAGTGGAAGTGTTCTGCACCGTATACAATGGCCAACAGTTCTTTTTCGATTTGGGCGTACTTCTGTTGAGCACTTGACAATGTTGCAGATGCAAAAGCGATTGGCTTGCCTCGCTGTAGCAGCACAGCCCCCAATCCGTACGAGCTGGCGTCGACCGAGAGGGTTGTCTTCTGGGATGCATCGTAGAATGCAAGGCTGGGAGTTTCGGAGAGTGATTTCTTCACTTCTTCAAAGCACTTCTGTGTGTTTGCATCCCAGAGTCAAGGAGTGTCTTTCCGTAACAGCTGCCTCAGTTGATGGGTTCGTTGGGCTAGCTGTGGGGCAAACTTCGTCAAGTAAGTAGCCATGCCCAGAAAGCGCTGAAGATCTTGTCGGTTGGTTGGCTGAGGATATTGCGCAATCGCTTTGAGCTTGGCATCATCTTGCTGGATTCCTTTGACAGTCAGCACATGACCAAGGTAGTTCACTTCCGACACTGCCAACTTCAGTTTGTCTTTGTTGAACTTTAAGTTTGAGCAACGGGCTTTTTCCAGCACCTGTCGCAGTTGCTTGCAATGGTCAGGCATGGACTTGGACGCAATTAGGATGTCGTCGAAGTACGGGTTGATGTTTTCTTCTGACGCAAACACTTGGTCCATTGCTTGCTGAAACATCTCAGGTGCACAGCTCAGTCCAAAAGGCATGACCAGAAACCGGTAGCGTCCGAACGGCGTAGTGAAAGTGCACAGCCGAGAACTTGCGTCATCAAGCTGCATGTGATGAAAGGCATGAGAGGCATCCAGTAGAGTGTACACCGATGATCCATGTCGCTTTGAGACGAGGGTTTCAAACGTTGGCATTTGGTAATGCGGGCGCTTGATTGCTTCATTAAGTTTTCGTGGGTCTAAACAAATCCGCAGAGAGCCATCCTTCTTGGTTACGATGACAATCGGGCTGACCCAGTCAGTGGGCTCAGTGACCTTAGCAATCACATGCTCATCCTCCAAGCGCTGCAGTTCCTGCTTGACCTTGTCTTCCATGGCTGATGGGATCTTTCGTGGTGCCGAAATGACTGGCTGTGCATTCTCTTTTAGAGTTATTGTGAACTCTCCAGGGAGACGGCCTGTTCCTTCGAAGACATCTTTGTACTCATCAATAATGCGCTCTGGTGTGTCGTCCTTTTCCGTAGTGCCATGAACAGAGTTGCAGTTGAGTTTGTTGAGTTGTATTAGCTTCAGCTCCCGGCAAGCGTCCAAACCCAAGATGGCAGCAGTTGACATGCCAACTATGCAGAACTTCAGTGTTGCCGATGTGCCAGGTACGCTGCATCTTAGAAAGCACTCTCCACGTAATGGCAACGGCTCACCGGTGTATGTGGTCACACGAACACCAGGGCTGTTAAGTGGTGGGGGATCCGGCAACTTCTGGAACTGCTCTGTTGAAATTAGGTTCACATCTGATCCAGTGTCCAGTTTGAACAGAATGTCGCGTCCACTGACGTTCACTGTTTGGTTCCACGAAGACGAGTGCTGAACGGTGCGGACAGTCAGCACATCCAAGGAGAGAGGTGCATCCTCCTGCAGCTCTTGGACGACGTGGGCATGACGCGACTGCAACGGACGAGGCTGATCTGGCTGCTGACACAACGCAGCATAGTGGTTGGGCTTGCCACAGTTGTAACACTGTTGTCCGAATGCTGGGCACTGTCGTGGCTGGTGAAATTGGCCACACCTGGAGCACGTTCTTTGAGAGTTGTGACGAGGCTGCGGTGGCTGGCGGTGAGTGGGCGCTCCTTCACTTGGTTCCCGCGTAGCGTCATACTGCCGTGAAGTTGGTGGACCGCGGCGATGTATTGCGAGCACCTCCGGACGCTGTGGCTGCATCTCTTGGGCGTACGTTCTGGAAAGTTGCGCTGCCATACACTGGTCCTTGACTTTGTCGAGTGTAAGTTTCTTCTCGCGCAACAAGCGTTCTCTCAGCGAGTCGTCATTTATTCCATGAACGAGGCGGTCGGTGATCATTCGGTTGCGAGCTTCACCGAAAGCGCGCTTTTCTACGGCTTGTCCGAAGGCCTCGACCGTTTGGTCTTTCGACTGTTTAAGTTATGGAACACGTAGGATGCATGCGTTATGTTGCGGTACCTTTCAAAGTGCTCGTCGAAACGCTGAAGAACGTCGGCAAACTTCTGCTGCGCCGCCGGAAATGTGAATGCGTGGTACTTCTGCACGAGTTCCGCGCCTCCAACGTGTAGCAGCAGAGCAATCCGTGTCTCGTTGTCTTTCTTGTGGTACTTTGTTGCACGTTCGTAGATCGTGAAGCTCTTCTTCCAGTCGCTCCAGTCCTCTGCGGGGTTGGCGGCTGCCGAGAAGGCTTGAATCGGTGGAAAAAACAACGCCATCGCTTCTGTGGTAGATGCTGCTTGCTCGCTTACCCCACTTCTGACACCATGTTATGCGTGGGTTCTTTTAGACTTTTGGATTAACAGGATGGAGATGGATTTAAAACATAACGTGTTGTTTATTGTTACAATGGCGTCCGGCGGCCGCTGGGTCTGCGACGAGTTGCCAGTAGGGCTAACACAACACCCGATCTATGGTGTCGCAACATAGGTGGCGCTAGCTTTCGTTACATATATAACAGTTTGTACGACCAAATAGTAAAGTTATTAGCAACAATAGTTTCAATGATCGTGTTTCGGTACTGCAGACATAAAGGTAGAACTAAACACCTCTGGTACAACTCTAACATAGTACATCTTGTTACATGATAAATGTTCGTATGCAGATATTTAAGACAAGTACTACAAACCACTTTTTTTAACATTGACTCTGAATATCGTAAATATTGCGTCTGCCTAAACCCTATTCGCTTATTATAAACTATAGACCGACTTACGACGATTTCTTCCGGAATGAGCGACATGGCGGTCGTTTACTGAACGATACATTTTTATCAAATTATAAAGTTAAATCATAAAAGCAGAAAGATTTAGTTGACACTTGTTTCAACAATGTATGAGCAAAATTTGGGAAAGCAAAAAAAAAAATTACGGAGCAATGCAAAAGTATCTTTTAACACAAACATGGGGCTGTCAAACAATCGACTAACATTCGTAATGACGGGAATGGCAACATATCATGTAAATAGACTGTTTACGAAGAATTAAAAAAATGTATTAATGTAAGCGGGACTTTTACGACACTCTTCATATGTATTAATGTTACACTGGGCAACATTTTAAATAAAATATGCAAGGAACCTTTTGTGAACACGTCATGCATTATGCATTTTAATTGTGATAATATAAACTTATCTTACAAATCCACAACTTTGCGTCACGGTATACGAAGAAGCAACAACGACAGCCGTTATTGCGCGTAGTAACACTCACTTTTATGCGTAAGCACTTTTTATTTGCTCTAGTCTCGATCACACGCAACAGAGTTTCAAGCAAATTGTTGTGTGGATGTTTATACAGCCGGAAGTTAGTCTGCCACAGTGGGCGTCAGGTGTCTCAGCTGTAGATGAGCAATTTAGCCAGCGCGGTACAACCGCTAACCTGGGCTCTTTGACGTGTACCACGCCGTAGTGATACACGACCGCACGCCGGTACGAGGCTCATCAAGATCGAAACGGGCAGGGGCGGGGATTGAAGCCAGGATCCCTCGGTTCTGCAGCGCGAGCTTTCGCTCCACGTGCTCCGAGCTGGTATGCGCTAGGCCACTCGGCCACCGATCTCCCCAACAGAGTTTCGTGTTCAATGAAGCATGCAAGAAAGGAAACACACCGCATAGATGAGTTCATGCCTCAGAAAAAATACGAAACAGGTGCCGTTACAAGTAGCGGATAATACACGCAAAGCGATGTTCTACAGTGAGGGGTGTATAGCTGCCTTGCAGGACTAGAGTGCGCGTGTGTTTCCTGACTCCACGCGGCAGTGAACACGTGAACGTACGTGAAACGGAGTTTTCTGGCTGGCAAAACGTCGCCGCCACAAATCCAGCTTGGAAATATCTATAACAGCTCTCGCCGTAAAATGCGCGTGACCAATATTATGGACTCCTTTGGATTTTGAAATGCCCGTCCGTCAGCGCGACATTTTGCGACAAGGTAATATTTTGGCGATGACAAAATATTGGTTTTCTTATAGGCCAGCAAACTCAAAAGCCACCTGGATGCACAGTTTTCTTCGGCAAACCGCAACACACGGATAGGTAATATTTATAAACTTTAAGCTTGTACTAACTGATTCGTTCATAAGCGAAAAGTGTTAATTATAAGAAAACAGTGCTTGATATTGGCCTGAATGCCCGAGCGTACTACTAACGTGGTATAGCTTCTTTTTTCTTTTTATTTAGTTCAAAAGAAGGAAAAATCACCAATCAGCGGATATTGGTATAACTGAATTTTATACATTATACTTAGTAGGTCAAAGTACATGTCATTATTATATGGCATCTCATAAATCAACAGCGTATCGAAAAACTGACGAAATTTAACGGATATACTTTCACAATTGAAGGAAAACTGAAAAAAAAAAATTAGTTTGTTATTTTCCCCGAATGGAAAGTTGGAACCACATCAATAAATATACAATGAAAGTTGCTCCATCGACTGACGTAAAGCTAAATGCTGACAGGACCGCGCGAATATAGTTCAAGCTACCGTCTTCATCGAGTAATGGCGGTTCCGCGTGAAAGGCGCCAAACACGACCTTACGACAAGGACAGCTTGCGCCATCGATGCGGGAACACGTCAACTAGAAGGCTTACACCTACTGTCAACAGCGGAAGTTGGCCGTTCGTGCATACAAACATTCGCGACTTAGATTTAGGTTATTTTTGAGGAAAAAAATATTGAGCTCCCATTTTCCCCGCACTCTGCTTTTTACCCCCGAAGTTACACCGTCCGATTGCATGTCAGCATTCTGCGATGTGCGACTTGTATATACGCAGCAAAAGAAAAAATTGAGCGCATCTCCACGTAGTGAATGATGTTGATTGGGGCGAAGCTCTGGTGGTGCTTGTCTGCGAAGAGGATGAGCCGCAGCATGCCGAGCCTTTCGTTCGTTTTCATCCATGTCAGAAAGAGAATGTGTGGTATGGAACGTGGTTATATACGCATTTAAGCATTTGACCGCAGCGCCCTCTCGTCTATAAACCTTGAGCCAATGCATGCAAAGTTCAACGCGATTATATACGCATTTGACCGCAGCGCCCTCTCCTGTATAGACGTTGAGCGGCTACATGCAACGTTTCATCTATGGCATCCCCAGCTCTTAAGTTACTACCACATCTCAGAGACCCCTACTCGTCCCGCAGTCGTGGCCGAGTGGTTAAGGCGATGGACTAGAAATCCATGGGGCCTCCCCGCACAGGTAAGAATCCTGTCGAGTGCGCAAACATATTTTTCTTCATTTTTGGTCATCATTTTTTCGTAATTTTTTTGTCATTTTTTTTTCTTTTGCCCTACACGAGGACGTGAGCACGTGAGCTCACGAGCAGGAGCACGAGCACCGGACGCCAGACGGACGGAGGGACGGAAGGACATGGCTAGCCCCTAAGGAGCTTCGCCCCTAAAACCTTGTTCCCTTCTCTCTAGGGATTATTTTCGTCATTCTTGTCCAGCTCGCTTGCATCTTTGCATTTAATTGCATTATAATCATAACCTTAAAAATTCAAGCCGTTCACCTTTGTTGGTGTTGGACTGGTGGCAGCTGATAAAACCCGTTTGCTTTACTGACGTCTAACTCCTGGTTAGCTCAGTTGGTAGAGCGCTCCATTCAAAATAGAGAAGTTCCTGGTTTGACACCAGGGCCAGGCGGATTTTTTTGGTCGCGCACAAGTCACCTAGCTGTGTTTGGGGATTTGCGTTTGTCATTTGTCTCCCGTGTTCCCTGCTCTCTGGGAATTATTTTTGAAAAATAAAGGGGTTTCACAATATTTATTTTCTCGGTTCGTTGGTAGAACCAAAGGTAGCACATTCAAACATTGAATATAAATTATAAAAAGTAAAGTTCTTGCGAAAGTTTTAGTGTTCTAAAAACTATTTTCTTGATTTTTATTTTTGTAATTGGATAAAGTGACGTTTGTTTTGTAATTGTAAATTATTTCCTCCATAGAAGCGGGGAATCGCCTTCGGGAAGAAAAACACGCGTTGAAGCTCCTTCGTACAAACTTTACCACTCAATTCCACGACGTAAGAAACCCTACCTTTTATTCTAAGTTTAATCGTCCGCATAAATTTTGTAACTGCAGATGCTTCTTCACGTAACTTTACGTCACAATTTCAAGTGACACCGTTGAGTCGCAGTGTAACGTGTAATCGCCTAATATCTCGTAACATAGTGACGTCTCCTGACTTCACGTTTCGTTACGTGACCAAATTCTGCATTCTGTATTTTTCGAACTTTACTGGTTGATTCAGTGCGTTTTTTTTTTTAATGCTTGCGTGCGTATTTTTTTTTTTTGGGGGGGGGGGGTATTTATAGATGGCTTACTTCAACCGTTGATCTAATAACATTACAATGAAAGAAATACCTATTTTAACGCTATTAGTACTCCGAACACGCGTTACTTTGAGCCTTACACTGAACGTCAAATCACTGCGCTTACCAAAGATTTGCAATGTTCTCTTCACTAATAGACACTAGAGGCCGCGAAATCTCTCCATGTTCTTAATCGAAAGGGAAGCCTTCTTGACCTGCCTCTCCTCAACGTTTCGAGGCAAGTATCGAGCCCATTCTTCAATGTATGCGTTCACACAAGTATAGATTGAGCACGAAAACTTCACAGTGAATGTCCATCACAGCGTTTATTTCACCCCACATGTTCTAAAGAGTCGTGTCGTACAATTAAGGGGCGGTTAGTCTTACAAGTTAGAGCCTTAGGCAAACATTACCGTACCACACCTGGTGGCGCTCTTGTATCATATTTATATATGGAGTGGCACAAACGGGGCATCTGTTGTAAAATTAGCGGCAAAAGACCGGCGCCTGTACATAGAAAGCTCACACTTTCACCGAATATGCACTGATCAGGTCAGCGTTACCATGTTAAATTGTATACCATAGTTCTCTTCCTGTAAAAAAAGATTTACAACGACAAAGTTGTCGAAGTCAACGTTGAGCGCGTTCGCATACGATGGAGTTAGTGTCGTTATTATATTGTGGCGACATCTCCTGATAGCTGTAGTGAGCAGACGACGCACTATGTTGTCTGCTCGATGCGCTTATCACGAGATGGCCCTACAATCTAATAGCGTCGCTAACTTGGTCATCTGCAAATACGCTCGACGTTCACCTTGGCACATTTCTTGATCTCATTGTTCTACACGAAGTGAACTACATGAAATTTCACACGGTAAAGCGGACCTGCTTGGTGCACATTCGGGGAAAATTGAAACTTTTTGTGATCAGGTGCCAATTTTTCCGGTCCTGTTTTGCAGCGGAAGGTCAGCTCAGTGGCACCATATATATATATATACATTTCTATTTTTATTTTTGCGTGTGCGGCTTAGCCCTTAAGAGTCTCAACTCCTCAACTCCTCGAAGTCACGCTCCACCGCAGGAGCTTGTTTGTGTTTGCATTGCGTGCTGTTTCTTACATTTATTTCTTTACAAGGTACCGGAGGCCACTATTGCAGCCCAAGCAGGATTAAAAACAGTTATATGTACACTGGCTGAAATGAGTTTTATAGTGCTTTGTTTTGTGGGTGTAAATCAGACACCCGTCGCATTCTTCCTTTCTTTCTTTCTTTCTTTATTTATTTAATTATTTATTTATCTATTGATTCTGACAATCTCTTGCGAGATCGTAACAGGAGTGGTACATCGAAAAACTTTCATGCAGGGTGCATCTGTTGCGACAACAAAAAACACAAATCTGAATATGTGGTAGCCTTTAAACGTCAGGTGGTAGGCTGTTCCAATCGATGATTGTACGAGGAATGAAAGAGAACTTAAATGTATAATTTTTTATGTTTATACTTCTTTATTATTTTGCTATGTGTAACAGCAAACAGCAGCATTTATTCTAATAACAAAACAAGGACGTTGGCGGCCGCTTCCGAAATGGAATAGTCCTCGATTTGAAATTTCTTCCACAATAAAATCTGATTATGAAATCATTGCTTACCGGATGCTCTACGGATTGTTTTTCGCGTGCTCGTGGCTCTCTTCTCCTTGGCCCATTTCTCTCGCAAGAGACAAGTGTGCTCGCGGAGAACTTCCCTCGAATTATTTTCTATTGGTTTGTGAAACAACTAGGATATTAAATCTTCGAAAAATGGCTTTGAGGACCATTCTTAATGAGGGTTCCGATTTCTACAGATAAGATGGGCATTAAAACTGTATATAATAAAAAAACAATTCTGTGTAGAATTTTAGATAATGCAGGAAAAAGAACAGGTGTGCACAAAAAATAAAAATGAGATTGCCGCAATTTTTTTGATGTTGCAGAAGCAAAAGGTTACAAATCAATCGAATCACCGACCTTCTTGAATAGTTCATAAAACTAGGCCTATTTCTATAGCTTTCGAATGAACCATAACGCGCATTCGAAATTATTTTTACAGCTTTACGATATGCAAAATAATCTAGCACCCTACCGACTAAACAAATTGAAGGTTTATTTCTCGTGTAGCCAATACATTAACTTCTCTAACGCCTCTATATGTGCTAAATTTGATTCCTTTACTTGCACTTAGAAATTCAGAATGAAACATTCGAGTTCAAAAAGACGAATCGAAGTTCAATGTTTCACTATATCTACTATAAACCTTATAGAAATAAAAATAGCTTCGCAACGCACATTACGCTGTTTTTAGATGTAAATTGCATGAAACTCTCAATACTTTCTGTAACTCTCTGCGCTCTATTTTAACTATCCAGAGGACTCATCGTGGTCTTTTCGTGCGTGTTTACGGCGGTGCTTCTTGCTGGGCTTATCGTGGGATTTTCCGTTGGCTCCTTCTACTATTCCGACACAATAAGTCCAACGAATCGACGTACCGGCTGCAACATGGGAGGCGTTATACTGCTTACGTGAGCTAAATACATTTCACTAAGTTTTGATTGTCATCTCGTCATACTCTGGTTTGATCGGAAGTTTCACAGTAACATAGTGTTCGAGTTTATTCATATATATGAAAGAGGAAAGTGTTGGTACGACCGGCGTCTTTCGCTACATTCATTGAAATCAAAATTCGTCATTTTTGATGTCACAACAGATTTTTGCTGTTTCTTAGAGAACTTTGTCACTGCTTTGTTCGGTCAGAGTGAATTATCAGTTACAGGAACTTTTACATTTCCCTTCAATTGTAACTCAGCTAGACGAGCGTGTTTTACCCTAGGCATGTCAGTAGATTTATAAATCGTTCCGCGCCAAAGATTTGTGTTCCGGAAAAACAACGGTAGGATATCCGATTCAAGTTCAACCGTTGCCGTTAATTCCATTCTAATGCACTTATACCGATTGTTACAATCGACAACTAATGACAGTGAAAATAAAAAAAAAAATGACAGGTGGTGATGATAAACAAAAATGTGTTGCGTTTACCAGGCTGTAACGCCGCTATTGAGCAAATTGTTTAGAGTTTTGAATAGAAAGCTGCCTATTCGAATGGGGTCTTTTGGTCCGTAGCTATTACGCTTGTGAAACCTTCGAGTAGTGCCACTTAAGAAAAAAAATTAGGGAACGTTCGCTTGATTCAAAGCTCTTTATTACCATGCCTGCTTGCCTTATTAAAGAGTGTTTTGCAGACACAACTCTTCCACCTGAAATAAATTTAATAAAAAAAACATAAATTAAAATACAAAAATAGTGCAAATTGGAGAATCTAAAAAATGGCAGGCACAAGAAATGTCTGATATTTCTTGACGTATATCAATTTGTCAATTATCTTTTCATGATCTAGTTATTCTTGTGCTAATGGAGGCACAGTGACATATCTTGCTAGAAGGTTTTTATTACTAAGTTCCTGCTGCTCACACGTACTGTTAAACGCCACTTCGTGTCCTGGGTTGAAAACGAATGATTAAGTCAAACGGTACAACCAATTGCATAGTGCTGTTGATGAAGAATCCCATTGAAGTAACGTCCCTTTTCAGGTTCGAGGAGAAAGTTAAACAAAGAAAAGTATTTTTCCACTCTTTGTTAATGGCGGTAACACAAGGTATTAACGGGCTTCAGAGTTTAACAACCTGATTTAACTTTGATGTTACAACCCGCTGTAGACAGTTTATGACTAGCGAGAAAGATCATTTAGCACAACTCGTTGGTTCTGCTCGCAGTACATAAAGTTACATGACTCCGTTTCCTCTTCTTTCATTTGAACCATGTTCTACAACAGGAATGGTGGTCTCATGTGGGCAGGAATTTCCGTGCTCTTCGGATTTCTAGCAATTTGCTTTCCACTTGCGGTCGTATACGAAGCTTACGTTTGCCGGCCTTACGACACTATGGACAACGAGAACCTGGATTATGTGAGCGAACCTCCACATATTTCTTTATGTATTAATTACACTATGTTTGGAAGCCGATGTTGGAACATGGATACTTTTCTCAGTTATAACGAGGGTTCCGTGTTTTCTGATAAATCCGAAAAACTTCGAAAACACCCGCCGGTAAAAATTTTGGTCAATTCGGATTTAGCCGATAAACTCCGAATTTTGATGTACCGATGGCCCCCCTCCCCCCCCCCCCCAAAAAAAAAAAAAAAGCAAACTAAGCAAGGACGGCATTTTACCATTATTTTGATCAGCGCACAGGCTCAATTGTCCCGGGAATATTCCAACACAGTTATCTTTCAAATCTCAGATCATTCACAAAAAGAGTCTTACCGCTTATCTCATCAAGGTTCAGGACGACATGTCATTGTATTTTCGGGTCACGACAAAGACTTCTGCAATGATTTTACGTTTAGGCCATACTATTTGTGTTTTAAGGATGAGAGTGTAGAGGTTGCCACCCATCGACTTTGTCAATAGTCTGCCACATTCCTGTGGTGCCCCCCTCTCGCTGTATATAGTTGATGTCGCTTTATTAAATTCATTCCTCTGTTGTGTTCTGGAACGTGTAGGTCGCTACCTGGCTCGCTTCGCGTTTTCCTTAGGGTACGGGGCCTCGGTTCACTAAACATGGTGTCAGAAGGGAACCGACCTCGACGTTAGCCTTCAGGACACTACAATCATGTCCAAGGAATCCAGCCCGCAGTGGGTCGGCGTCAATCTGCGGCAGCCGGAAGCGTTCGACTTTTCGAACGTCGGGGCTTGGCCGACGTGGCGAGACCGCTACGACGACTATGTCACCGTGTCTGGGCTTGGAGAAGCACCTCAAGACGTCCAGGCCATAGAGTTATTATAATGTACGCTAGAGGTTCAACTGGTGCTAGTGTGCTGCTGCGAATTGAAGCAGACAGCAACCAGTCCGAAATTGACTTCCGGTAACGCATTTCTATGGGAAAAAGAGAGTGCATTTTCTCTCTGCGCTCGATTATAAAAGCAAATATCACGAATAATTTGTACATACTAGGTACATTGGAACATCTCTCAGTCACGCAGACGAAATAATTGGTCAGTTACGGCGTTTTTATTTTAAATTCGTGGCATGAAAAATGGTGCTAAAACGGCTTCATACATGTATTTATGTGCACTCTCGGACACTGTTAGCGCGAACACGGCGTCGGCGCTTTCTAGAATGGGGGATATACGTGCCAAATGAACGAAGGACATGTGGAAAACTAAGATAGACGACAAGAACTACGCTGTAACACTCTATAACCCAGGCAGCACAAGACGTCGAGATGACGTCGAATTAAGGTTCTAGACGTTGGGCGACGTCGAATTCCTTAACAAACTTTTTGTCGAAGGCATTGGTACGTCCACATGAGAGGTTCCGACAACGTCAAACACGCTACGTAGTAACGACGTCATAAGCTTCACCTCGACGCCTTCAACAGTATTCGACGTCTGTTCGACGTCTTGTATGAGAGGTTCTTAGAACGTCGTGCACGAGACGTCATAACAATGTCCTGAGCAACACCTTGACGTCTTCGACATCAATCCACGTAAGTTCTACGTTTTCTCCGGGAAGTTCTCTGAACGTCGAGCACGAAACGTCCCAACAATGTCCTGGGCAACACCTTGACGTCATCGACATTATTCGACGTCAGTTCCACGTCTTTTCGGGAGGTTCTTTGAACGTGGAGCACGAGACGTTCCAACAATGTCCTGAGCAACACCTTGACGTCATCGACATTATTCGACGTCATTTCTACGTTTTTTTTCTGGAGGTTCTTCAAACGTTGAGCGCGAGATGTCCCAACAATGTCTGAGCAACACCTTGAAGTCATTGGCATCAATAGATGTCAGTTCTACGTTTTCTCCGGGAAGTTCTTTGAACGTGGAGCACGAGACGTTCTAACAATGTCCTGAGCAACACCTTGACGTCATCGACATTATTCGGCGTCATTTCTACGTTTTGTTTTTTCTGGAGGTTCTTCAAACGTTGAGCGCGAGACGTCCCAACAATGTCTGAGCAACACCTTGACGTCATTGGCATCAATAGACGTCAGTTCTACGTTTTCTCCGGGAAGTTCTTTGAACGTGGAGCACGAGACGTTCTAACAATGTCCTGAGCAACACCTTGACGTCATCGACATTATTCGGCGTCATTTCTACGTTTTTTTTCTGGAGGTTCTTCAAACGTTGAGCGCGAGACGTCCCAACAATGTCTGAGCAACACCTTGACGTCATTGGCAACAATAGACGTCTGTTCTACGTTTTCTCCGGGACGTTCTTTGAACGTGGAGCACGAGACGTTCTAACAATGTCCTGAGCAACACCTTGACGTCATCGACATTATTCGGCGTCATTTCTACTTTTTTTTTCTGGAGGTTCTTCAAACGTTGAGCGCGAGACGTCCCAACAATGTCTGAGCAACACCTTGACGTCATTGGCATCAATAGACGTCAGTTCTACGTTTTCTCCGGGAAGTTCTTTGAACGTGGAGCACGAGACGATCTAACAATGTCCTGAGCAACACCTTGACGCCATCGACATTATTCGGCGTCATTTCTACGTTTTTTTTTCTGGAGGTTCTTCAAACGTCGAGCGCGAGACGTCCCAACAATGTCTGAGCAACACCTTGACGTCATTGGCATCAATAGACGTCAGTTCTACGTTTCTCCGGGAAGTTCTTTGAACGTGGAGCACGAGACGTTCTAACAATGTCCTGAGCAACACCTTGACGTCATCGACATTATTCGGCGTCATTTCTACGTTTTTTTCTTTTCTGGAGGTTCTTCAAACGTTGAGCGCGAGACGTCCCAACAATGTCTGAGCAACACCTTGACGTCATTGGCATCAATAGACGTCAGTTCTACGTTTTCTCTGGAAAGGTCTTTGAACGTGGAGCACGAGACGTTCTAACAATGTCCTGAGCAACACCTTGACGTCATCGACATTATTCGGCGTCATTTCTACGTTTTTTTTCTTTCTGGAGGTTCTTCAAACGTTGAGCGCGAGACGTCCCAACAATGTCTGAGCAACACCTTGACGTCATTGGCATCAATAGACGTCAGTTCTACGTTTTCTCCGGGAAGTTCTTTGAACGTGGAGCACGAGACGATCTAACAATGTCCTGAGCAACACCTTGACGTCATCGACATTATTCGGCGTCATTTCTACGTTTTTTTTTCTGGAGGTTCTTCAAACGTCGAGCGCGAGACGTCCCAACAATGTCTGAGCAACACCTTGACGTCATTGGCATCAATAGACGTCAGTTCTACGTTTTCTCCGGGAAGTTCTTTGAACGTGGAGCACGAGACGTTCTAACAATGTCCTGAGCAACACCTTGACGTCATCGACATTATTCGGCGTCATTTCTACGTTTTTTTTTCTGGAGGTTCTTCAAACGTTGAGCGCGAGACGTCCCAACAATCTCTGAGCAACACCTTGACGTCATTGGCATCAATAGACGTCAGTTCTACGTTTTCTCCGGGAAGTTCTTTGAACGTGGAGCACGAGACGATCTAACAATGTCCTGAGCAACACCTTGACGTCATCGACATTATTCGGCGTCATTTCTACGTTTTTTTTCTGGAGGTTCTTCAAACGTCGAGCGCGAGACGTCCCAACAATGTCTGAGCAACACCTTGACGTCATTGGCATCAATAGACGTCAGTTCTACGTTTTCTCCGGGAAGTTCTTTGAACGTGGAGCACGAGACGTTCTAACAATGTCCTGAGCAACACCTTGACGTCATCGACATTATTCGGCGTCATTTCTACGTTTTTTTTCTTCTGGAGGTTCTTCAAACGTTGAGCGCGAGACGTCCCAACAATCTCTGAGTTAGCGGGGCTATTTATAGCATTTTTCGCGTTTCTAACTTAATAAAAGCGCCTTTGAAGCTGTAAGAGAATGATAATAATGTAAGAGATTTCTCCAGCTAAGCCAGGTTGAAGGGTGGACAGCATGCACAGTACCGAAAACGCTGTCATTGACGAGAAATCTTAAAAGTGATATGACAGGTAACTGGGAACTATAGGACGCTCGTTTAGGGTGACTCTGAATCACACCCAAAACTGTGGAACCATGAAAGCGGCCGATATTACCGATCACTACAAAGCTGAAGGAACACCGTTCCCATGATTCCTGGAGTACGGGCCGGGGCGCTTAGGGGATTTGGCAAAGGCTCTTTTCCGTCCGAATATACATGCTTTCGCGAACATACCTTCGACCAACGAAGCCAGGTCCGGTTGACTCCGTTGTTCGACGGTGACCCAGGTCGAGACCTTTATCAATTGACATCCCGTTCAGTCTCGACGTGTGCTCGACGTTTTATGGTGGTTAAGTGGGACGTTATTTCAACGTTGACATAACGTTATCCCAGACGTGCGCTCGACATTTTATGTCGTTAAATGGGACGCTATGATATCACTAATATGACGTTCTCAATTGACATCCCGTTCAGTTTAGACGTATACTCGAAGTTTTGTGGTCGTTAAACGGGACATTATGTCAATGTTGATATAACGTTATCACTTGACTTCCCGTCCAGTTCAGACGTGCACTCGACGTTCTAAGGCTCGTTAAGTGGGACGGTATGTCGACGTAAAATCCGCGCTTTTTTCCAGACATTAGCCTTTCCATATTACGTCGAAGCAACCTGACGTTCAGACTTTCGACGTTCTTTCGGACATGTGGTTCCAGACATCATCGACGCTCTTTCGACGTCCTTTTT